>JACXGI010013016.1:0-21731 GCA_016801175.1 Esox masquinongy | reverse complement strand
CACACACACACACCAACACACACACAGACACACACACACACACCAACCCACACATGCAAAGGGTTTTAATCATGGCTCCATCAGTGCTTAATCAACGTCATATCAGTGATGAAAAGGTGTCATGCTGATGCGTCTGCGTAACACAGGGAACAGGACCACTTCATTCAGGACAAATATTTCCTTAGTGTTACTATTGATTCCTGTTGCATTTCATCACTCAGACAGTCGAGAACCTGACACAGCCATGTATGAATGACAGAATGGATGAGGGGAACATTTACGTAGGGTGATAATAAATGATTATCCAAAATTTAATACATATTATATACAGCATATATTCATATATATATATATATAAAACGTTTTGTTTAATATGTATTACATTACATTAGATATATAAACATATATATATATATAAATGTATATATTGGATATATATATAAAATATATAGAGTACATAGGCAAGACGTGACATGTTATTTATGTGTGTAAAATACATCTTCTAAGTGCACATTTCCACATGTTCTTTTGGAGTCGGAACCACATCCAACCAAATGATCATACAGCACGATCCATTTTGCATGTCAATGGGTGGAAATGTCATACGGTGCAACCCTATTAGTCATTGGCCCATTTAGATGATGCATTCAGTCAGCCATGCCGGCATCCATTTTACATAAAGGTGGTCACAGATATGAAACCCATTACCGTGGGGTTACAAGCTCCAAAAATAAGTCAAATTACCCGGTGCTTTTATTTGTCCTGTTCCAGACACAAGCAGTGTATTTTTGTATAATTTACATTTGTTTTCTACATTTCCCAAGTGTCCCTAAAATACCCTCAGATCCACCAAGGAATCAACAATTATTGAACACAACACAAGAGCCATTGCAAAAAAAACTGCCTAAATTGAGGGCAAGTCGTCAGATCAATCTAAACACAGTTGATTGTAGTTTCAACTGAAAACTGACCCAAGTGTTGTACACAGTACCCTTTGAGAGAAACGGTGAACTTGTGAAAAAACTCCAGCATCAATATATCCTGATAAGATGTCTGTTCAATAACCAAACAGGGTATATACACATCTACGCATAATGTAAAGTACTGTAAAACTGTGGATTTTTTTAGAGAGTGATGGAGATGGAAGCCAGTCAAACTGCACATAAAGTCATCTTTGTGGATGAAGCCAGATTCAACCTGGCAAAAACACGCCGCAGGGGAAGAAATGTGATTGGTCAGAGAACTACCTTGGATGTCCCAGGCCAGAGAGGAGCTAATAACGCAATGTGTGCAGCACTGTCCAATGATGGTTTGCTGTTACACAAACCACTCATTGGCCCCTTTGTTTTTTGTTTGAACTTTTTATTTTTCAAAATTATAATTTACGATATGCAAAGATAGAGAAAAAATAAAGGATATTCCTTCAAATTGTTGCATTTCTGATTCATTCTTGTTCCGTATACATTAGTACAGTCAATAAAGGGTTGAGGTGTTTTTCTTATTCTATAATCAAATACTGATTTATGCGAAAAATAATTTGGAAAAACTTACAAGATAAAAGTTCAAAATGTCTATAATGCTCCCTGTTGGTAGTGTTTCTTAGGTCAGTGTGTTATGAGTGACAATATGTGTTTCTGAGAACTTTTGCCAGTGTTATGGTTGAACAAGCATATTTTGAGACATGTATGAAGTGTTTTGGTGGTTTTAGTGAGTTTTGGAGGTGAGATTAACTGTTTGGCCAAGATGCATGTTAGACGTTTGGCCAAGATGCATGTTGCAGGCTGTGTGAAGGGTTTCATTATTGTGGTTTCAGTATTGACCAATGCTTGTTAGCAATCGAGAAAAACTCTAAGCGCCTTAGTAAACAGTTGTAATGGTTACTGTGAGAATGTTGTGGTCGGTGAATCTGTTCCTGGAACTATGTTTGGGGACAATTCTACACTGAGTGCCGCTGTTAAATGAAAATGACTTCAGCACATTCTCATGATGAGTCATCACACCTTACTGGTCAATGTTTTGTTAGATCAATTGTAATCTCTCC
Source organism: Esox masquinongy (assembly GCA_016801175.1). Lineage (NCBI taxonomy): Eukaryota > Metazoa > Chordata > Actinopteri > Esociformes > Esocidae > Esox > Esox masquinongy. Next base: position 19,690 of record JACXGI010013016.1, on the reverse strand, counting down.
CTCTCTCACTCACTCATTCACTCTTTTTCTTACTCACTCCTTCACTATTCTTTTTTATTGCATACTCAGTTTTGGGTTGAACACAGCAATAGATTATGCATTGATCAATACTGAGGTCCATCCTGGAGGAATTAGGGTTAACCACCTTTCCCTCTTTCTTATCCCACAATAAAAGAAGGAAAACTGCACATAATAATATGTTTTATGTAGATACTATTCTAACACACTTAATGACACAGGCCCAGGTCAGAGTCAAATGATCTCAGGTGAACTACTGGAGGCCAGATCTGTCTCAAGGTGACTCGAAGAAAAGCTGCGATGCATTTTATACACTGCTACATTTAAATACACTGTCAAACGTTCACACTAATTCCACCATCATACTTAATTACACTGTCACACTTAAATACACTTTAAATACCCTGTAATATTTAAAAATACAATGTAACATTTAATACACTGCCAAATTTGCCTCGTCCCTAGGCTATTGCACTCAGCGCATATAAGCCTAGAACAACAACCATTCACAGTTGACCTTTGGGAAGTGACCACATCATTCCATGGGATTGGCCCTCTGGGTCAGTTACTGTCATCTTTAAATTTAGGTTAATAAAACACTGTGAATTATGGCATCAAATGCAGGTGTATTTATAACAATTGTTTATGTAAGACTTTGATTACATCCAGCATAGCCGTGCGAACCGCATCATAATAAAAAGAGAAGCTAACCAGCTAGTAGCTTACAATACTTTTTTAACCCCAATGAACAAGTTCCAGTGCAGAAAGAACAAGCTTGTTAGAGTGGCTCTCGTAAGAATTCTCCCTTTGGAGCTTTCCACATTTTGTGTTACAACATTAAAATCAAAAGCATTTATTTTGGGAGATGTCACTGATAAACATGAAATATAATGACAAAGCGTGTCCAAAGTTTTGACTGGTATTGTATACTGTCATATTTAAATACACTGTCACACATTAATATCACACTTACATACACCGTCATATTTAAACATATGGTCACATATAAGATGTTGAAATACCTGCCCACTTTGAATTTGATGCCAGTAACACGTTTCAGAAAAGCTGGGACACAGGCAACAAAAGACTGGAAAAGTTGTGTAATGCTGAAAAATTAAACCTGGCGGAATATCACACAACTAATTAAGTCTATTGAAAACAGGTCAGTAACATGATTGGGTATTAAAAGATCATTCCAGAGAGGATGGGTCTGTCAGAAGTGAGGATAAAGAGGGGTTCACCACTCTGTGAAAGACTGCGCAGGCAAATAGTGCAACAGTTGAAGAATAAGATTTCTCAATGTAAAATTGCAAAGAGCTTGGGGATCCCATCAACTATGGTACATAATATCATTATAAGATGTTATGGGCCTTCAGGTGGCACTGCATTAAAAACAGACACAAATCTGTAGCGGAAATCAACGCATGGGCTCAGAAACACTTCTGAAAACCATTGTCTGTGAACACAGTACGTTGTTGCCTCCACAAATGCAAGTTAAAACTCTACTATGCAAAGGAACCATTTATGAACAAGATCCAGAACTGCTGCTGCCTTCTCTGGGCTTGAGCTCATTTAAGATGGACTGAGGCGAAGTGGAAAACTGTCCTGTGGTGGAAAACTGTCATGTGGTCGGACAAATCAAAATTTTAAATTATTTTTGGGAATCATGGACGCCGTGTCCTCCAGACTAAGGAGGCGAGGGAACATCTGGCTTGTTATCAGCGCCCAGTTCAAAAGCCATCATCCGTGATGGTATGGGGGTGCATTAGTGCACATGGCATGGGTGACTTGCACATCTGTGAAGGCACCACTGATGTTGAACAATATATACAGGTTTTGGAGCAACACACAGTAAGCTGCCATCCAGATAATGCCTTTTCAGGGAAGGCCTTGCTTATTTCAGCATGACAACGCCAAACCACATTCTGCACATATTACAACAGCATGGTTCCATTGTAAAAGAGTCTGGGTACTAAACTGGCCTGCCTGCACTCCAGACCTGTCACCCATTGAAAACATTTGGCGCATTATGAAACGAAAAATACAACAAAGGAGATCCCGAACTGTTGAGCAGCTGAAATATCAAGCAAGAATGGGAATACATTTCACTTTCAAAACTATACCAATTGGTTTCCTCAGTTCCCAAACGCTTACTGAGTATTGTTAAAAGAGAAGGTAAAATGCAACACAGTGGTAAACATGTCCTTGTCCCAACTTTTTTGAAACGTGTTTCTGGCATCAAATTCAAAATGGGCATGTATTTTTCCAAAAACAATAACATTTCTCAGTTTCAACATTTGATATGTTGTCTTTGTAGTATTTTTAATTAAATACAGGGAGAATGATTTGCACATCATTGCATTCTGTTTTTATTTGCATTTTACGCAGCATCCCAATATTTTTGGAAACAGGGTTGTACACTGTCACAATGAAACTGTTACACATTCACACTAAATACACTGTCACACTTCAATACACTATCACACTAATATACACTGTCACAATGTAATACATTGTCACATTTAAACACACTGTAGCGTTTAAACTGTCACATTTAAACACTATATTGTTACATGTAAATGTCAACATGTAAATTGTTACATTTAAAAACAGTCACATGTGAACTTCTATATGTAAACGTCTACATGTAACTTGTCACATGTATACTGTCACATTGTAAACTTCTACAAGTAAAATGTTGCATGTATACTGTCACTTCTACAAGTAAATTGTCACATTTATACTGACACATGTAAACGTCTAGAAGTATACTACTGTCACATGTAAACTTCTACAAGTAAACTGTCACATCTATACTGTCACATATAAACTTCCACATGTAAAATTCTACAAGTAAACTGTCACATGTATACTGTCACATGTAAACTTCTACAAGTAAACTGTCACATCTATACTGACACATATAAACTTCCACATGTAAAATTCTACAAGTAAACTGTCACATGTATACTGTCACATGTAAACTGTCACATTTAGACCATCACACTTCCCATTTCCCCTCTCCTTTAATAACTCCCCTTCAATAACTCTCTCCTTGGTCTTTCTGCTCTAACCCCTGATGACTTCAGACACTGTCACTGGTAGTGCTACACACACACACACACACACACACACACACACACACACACAAACTAGGAGGATTTGTCCCAGCTCTGTCAAAGTCAATCTAAAGCCCAGGAGACACACATATGTACATACGTGTACACAAACACACGCACATATAGACGTGTACACACACACGGATGCATATGCGCGCAACCGCACAGACAAAGACAAAGATTCACAATCACAGAGAAACCCTTTATTCCCCTTCTGGGATGTGTGTGATTTAGGGAGAGGGAGGGAAGGAAACAGAGTGAGACAGAGAGAGAGAGCTGACAAGATAAGAGAGGGATAGAGGGAGACAAAAACAGACAGACAGAAAGTCATTTCCAATTTAAAGAGGAACATCCTTTTTAGAAGTACCGTCAGAAGAACAATAATCTAAGAGCATTGATGCCCTCACGGACCTATTATGCACTGGTCAAAAATTTGTAGGAATTGGGTGTAATTTCAGACAGACCCTAAGATTCATTTAATTGTGTCCAAATTGGCAGCCTATTCTATGTTTATTTTTATTTTCTTACCAAAGCCAGGGAAAAGAATGCACTAAGAGTGCTGTTTTGAATGTGTGCTGTCTCACCACGGGAGACAATCTGCTGGCCCAATCTTGGAGTATAGTGAAACCTGAACTAGCAGTGGTTCTGATGGCCCAATCTGGGGGTATTGTGAAGCCTGAACTAGCAGTGGTTCTGCTGGCCCAATCTGGGAGTATAGTGAAGCCTGAACTAGCAGTGGTTCTGCTGGCACAATCTGGGAGTATAGTGAAGCCTGAACTAACAGTGGTTCTGCTGGCCCAATCTTGGAGTATAGTGAAGCCTGAACTAGCAGTGGTTCTGCTGGCACAATCTGGGAGTATAGTGAAGCCTGAACTAGCAGTGGTTCTGCTGCCCCAATCTGGGAGTATAGTGAAGCCTGAACTAGCAGTGGTTCTGCTGGCCCAATCTGGGAGTGTAGTGAATCCTGAACTAGCAGTGGTTCTGCTGGCCCAATCTGGGAGTATAGGGAAGCTGGAACCTACAGTGGTTCTGCTGGCTCATCTTCCTTGGCTGGAGAATCTATCACATTAAAGCTTTAATGCAGGAATAACAAAACATCCATCATTCTGCCACAACGCCAAGCGGGACGCATTCATCCGCCAAGCGGGACGCATTCATCCGCCATGAGGGACGAGCCTGCAAGTCCCTCAGCCAGATATCATCCAGTACACACAACGCAAAACTAACATTACTCAAACGTCTGTGAATGGTAAGAGCCTAGATCTAAAATGTGCGATAAATTATCAGGAATGTGTTAGGCGCTGATATGTATTCTTGGGGCAAGCTGGTCCTTGAAGAAAAATCCCCTATTAATCAGACAGGTTCCCAATCACCCTTTTCTCCTTTAGCTGTCTGTGGCTTTTGCCTGTGGAGAATTTACAACCCTGGAAGCCATTAGTTAAATAAGTGGAGAGAAGAGGAGAAGAGAGTAGAGGGGAGGATTGTAAAGGAGAGAAGAGGATTGGAGTGTAAAGGGGAGAAGAGGAGAGAAGTGTAAATGAGAGGAGTGTAGAGAAAAGGACTGTAAAAGAGAAAAGGAAAGGAGCATAAAAGAAAGAAGAGTGCAAAGGACAGGAGTTTAGGTGATTGTAAAGAAGAGGAGCGTACAGGGAAGGAGAATGTCGCATGAAGAGTAAAGTAAAAAGGAGAGGAGTGTTAAAGAGAGGAGTGTAAAGGAGGGGGGAGTGTAGAGAAGAGAAAAGGAGGATTTTAGAAGAGTTTAAAGGAGAGGAGTGTAAAGGGGAGGAGTGTAGGGGAGTGAAGATGAGTGTAAAGGGGGAGTGTAGAGGAATTTAAAAGAAAGGAGTGTGGAGGAGAGAAGAGGAGTGTAGAGGAGAGTAAAGGAGGAGTGTGGAGGATTGTAAAGGAGAGGAGTGTAAAGGGGAGAGCTAGGTGTATAAAGGAAAGAAGAGTATTTCAAGGAGGGGATTGTACAGGATGAGTATAGAAGAGTGTAAAGGAGAGGGGTGTATAGGAGTGAAGAGGAGTGTAGAGTAGTGTAAAAGAGAGGAGTGTAAAGGAGGAGTGTAGAGCAGAGTAGGGGAGAGGAGTGTAAAGAGGAGAAGAAAGGAGTGTACAGGAGGAGTGTAGGGGATTGTATAGGAGAAGAGTGTAAAGGAGAGAAGAAGCGTGCAGAGAAGAGCACTGTAAAGGAGAGAAGACAGGAGTCGACAGGAGGAGAGGGAAGAAGAAGAGAAGTCGCAGCATATCAACTGGCAACAGAATGCAAACACAGACCTGGTTCCTGTATACACACATCCCTTCTCCATTCGTGGAACCAGCAACTGCGGCTAGTATGAGCAGTGTTGCCATGACTACCGAAAACCTTTGAGAGGGCCTTGGAGGCAAGGCGAAGCCCTACATTTCCACTTCCTGTGATGTGTTGTCATCTCACCTAGCCGCCTTAAGGCGAATGCAACGGAAGCCCGGCAACTTCTGCTGAATAATTGGAAACGTAAAACGGTAACTGGAATGCCATGAGAACGTCAAGTCTCCAACTGTCAACACCCGTTTGTTATACATATGTTAATTATTCTGTACAAATTAAGGGTTAAACCTATACACTAGATCAACATTCTGCTCCATGGGGCTGGAATAAAACCCTGCTAGTGGATTTAGTAGCTCCCCAGGACAGTGTGGTCCTGAGAGTGGATGGGAACTTGGGGTGAGGTGTCTGATTAACTGCCTGCAGTAAGAAGGAAGAAACATGAGAAAAAAGAAGGGACAGGGAGAACAAAACCAACTGCTAGTGCCAAATACTACTACAGCAACTGGATATTGTTCACTTTGGGCTATGTTAGATTTACTTATAATGCTTCAAAGCGTTAGTCTGGTCGTCACCAGCTTAGTAATATGTCACTGTAGTATACGGAGAAAGAGGTCACTCCAGTCTAGTTCAACTAGCTGGATATCCTGTGTTATTACAGTATTGTGGGAGGGGTCACTGTACGTTGACCAATAGGACGCTGTCATGTCTCTGGACTGTGAAGAGGATAGGAGCCTGAAATCTCTGATGTACGACTGTGACTATAAGCCTCTAACTTTGGGTTAGTACACAGTTGGCATATCACCTATCCTTCACATAAATTATAGACATGCAACATATTGGGATATAGTCTATACTAGGCTGTAGCATGCTAGGCTCTGCAGGCTAGGCTTTCTACATACCTTGAGCTGCGTAACCCATTTCTGGATTCCGTGTCCTTGCTGCGTCCCTTTACAAGGTTAGGGGTTATACAGTTATTCGCAATAGATGGCTAATGATAGAGGTAATGAGGGTTAGAAAATATGGGGGTTAGGGGAGATTTACACCAAGTTACATATCAAGCCTACTCTCTCCATATAAACCCCGTCTAGACCCCTCGGGTTATCAGGGTCCGGTCTGCTAACCGTTCGCAGAGTAAGGAAAAAGGTTGTTGAGGGAGTGTTTAGGCATTGTGGAACAAAGTCGGATCAAACCGCCAGAACTTGCTCCAACGTTGAGCACTTAAATCTAGGCTAAAAAACCTTTCTGTTTTCTACTGCTTTTTATTAATATTTTGATCAACTTTAACCCTACGTACACACTGTCCACTCGCTAGAGCTACAAAGAGGCAGGCTCTCATTAATTTCTAGAGAGAGCCAGCAAATCACGGCAACAGCGGGTGGAGCTACTCTCAGAGACAAAATCTCCCAGCGACAGCGACAGTTGAGAGTTCAGAAACTCTATGCTAATTTCCAGCGAACGGGCAGTGACTGAGTTCGGTGACTACCAATGGCAGGAAAGATGTTCTGTGCATCTTGAAGTCCTTTCTCTTTTCTACTCGCTAGCTAATAACTCACTCACTAGCTAAAAAACATTGACGAGAGAGAAAATTCTAAAAATGGATGCATGGAAGGTTTCAGAGATCGTTGGGATCACGGGTGAGTGATACATACAGAGATTGAGCGATTTGCAAGTTGAGCAATCGGACAGTGTGCACATAGCATTAGCCCTCTTAAATGTGAGGATTTATTTGTATGCTTTGTTTTTTATGTGTACAGTTTTCTTCTTATGCTTTGTCTTTTATGCTAAATTGATTTCTAGATTGCCTGATGTTTGTTTTTTCTTTTTTGCCTAATAATGTGAAACACTTTGAATTGCCTCTGTGTATGAAATGTGCTATACAAATAAACGTGCCTTGTCTTTTGAGTTTAGGCATTTGGGTTTAGGGTTAAGCATTATGGCTAGATTAATGAAGTAAGGTTAGGGTTAGGTTAAGGTCAGGGTAAGGAGTAGTTTGGATAGAGAGGTTATACCATCCTGGTACGGATGGTATAAAATATAAGGGGATATTCGACCATGTGGGGTCATTCAGCTGGTCCCTATGAGGAAAACATTTCTTTTCAACTATGGGGCAAGGTTTAGGGTAAAAGTTACACTTGGGGTTAGTGTTAGGGGTTAGGAGTTAGGGCTCACATTTAGTGTCAGAGTAAGTTTTTGGGTTACGGATTAGGGAAAGCAAGATTTTCAATGAGAATAATTTTCTATCAATTTTAATAACCTAAATGAATCATAAAATGTTAACTGTGTGTTTTTGCCGGACCACGTAAGCGGAGCCGGCCAAGAAGAGTGAATGTCTCAGACTGACTGACTGACCTTCTTAAATAGCGTAGTGGTTAGAGACGCAGACCTGCAAGCTATAGGTCCCGCGATCGAATCTCCTTACAGTCAAAACAAAGAATGCATTTGGATTTGTCCCGGATAGACAAAAACTTCGCTGGCTATAACCTTCAGTATCTATATTATAGTAAGCCTAAAATAAAACTGTTTACGGTTATATTGCGACTGTTTCTGGTAGATTTTCGAAATACACATCCGTGCATGCTTTTTGGGTCAGGATAGACAAAAATTTACCTGGATACAACATTCAGTAGCTACGTTATAGTAAGCCTCAAATAAAACTGTTTACGGTTATACAGTATTATGACTATTTCTGATGGATTCCACGATTCTCTCGTCTTTTCACTTGATGAAAAAGTTAGTTATCGTCACCTTTATTGATAGTTACTGTATCAATGTCATTCACGAATGAAAGAAAAACGTACGTTGTACGTATGAAATGAAATAGCTTTGGCAGTGTAAAGTTCAGTCTTGCTAGCAATTGCTCAATTCGTATGACTATTCCAAGTAGTAAGTTAGTAGATACTAGTAAGCCTATTACTGGCTAATAAGCTGTTAAAACGGCCAGTGGCAAAAGCCATACAGTTCATAGATGCTATTTGTGGTGGAAGTAAACTTAATAAGAAAGGTTAGTCAGTTAAACACAATGCTTAATGGTGTCTAGCCACCGACCAAACAAGCAACGCTGTGGCATGGTGGTTAAAGACAGTGCCTTTCACGTGGGAGACCTGAGTTCGAATCCAGTAAGGGCAACAAAATGTATTAATTTTGATTGCGGGCCGGCTGAACTAGGCTTGCCTGGTTCCTTTTCTGGTTTCTGCATCTCTCAACCATCCATCTCTCATGTATCCATCCCTATATCCACCCATCCATCTATCTATCCATCTATCTATCCATCCATCTCTCCTCCCATCCATCTCTCCATCTATCCACCCATCCACCCATCCATCCATCTATCCACCCATCCACCCATCCATCCATCTATCCACCCATCCACCCATCCATCCATCCATCTCTCCATCTATCCACCCATCCATCTATCCACCCATCCATCCATCCATCTCTCCATCTATCCACCCATCCATCCATCCATCCATCCATCTCTCCATCTATCCACCCATCCATCCATCCATCTCTCCATCTATCCACCCATCCATCTATCCACCCATCCATCCATCCATCCATCTCTCCATCTATCCACCCATCCATCTATCCATCCATCCATCCATCTCTCTATCTATCCACCCATCCATCTATCCATCCATCCATCTCTCCATCTATCCACCCATCCATCTATCCATCCATCCATCCATCCATCTCTCCATCTATCCACCCATCCATCCATCCATCTCTCCATCTATCCACCCATCCATCCATCCATCCATCTCTCCATCTATCCACCCATCCATCCATCCATCCATCCATCCATCTCTCCATCTATCCACCCATCCATCTATCCATCCATCCATCTCTCTATCTATCCACCCATCCATCTATCCATCCATCCATCTCTCAATCTATCCACCCATCCATCTATCCATCCATCCATCTCTCCATCTATCCACCCATTCATCTATCCATCCATCCATCTCTCTATCTATCTACCCATTCATCTCTCCATCTAAGCACCCATACAACTCTCCATTTCTACATTCATCCACCTCTATCTATCCATTCATGCAGCTGGGAAGTGCTCAGGGCTCACAGAGGAAACTAAGGTGAGCCTTTAGGAGAGGAGAGAAGAGGAGAGGAGGGAGGAAAGGAGAGGAGAGGAGAGAAGAGGAGAGGAAAGGAGGGGAGAGCCACTCAGGCTAAGCCTTTGCCCCAAATGTCAGACTGTCCTCTAGACCCTCCTTAGGCTGAGCCATAAATCCATATTCATATATCTAATCATCTGGTCATTCTGTCTCCAGGTCCGCTGAAGAAAAATATGATTTAAATGAAATTCAGACAAAGCCGGTTTGTAATGAATAATGTTGACTGGTATGTCATAATAACTCAAAGTGGACAAAAAGAAATTCAAATTTAGATTTTGGGATGCTGGACAGAATTAATAGCTACGACATAAAACATTTACACACATTTTCCCTTCCGGCGTACATATATTTAAAATGTTACAGACACATACAACGGAAGATAGACTACAAAAGACTAATCTTTTAGCAAATGCTTAAAACTCTTTGTTTAAACTATAGTTTAAGTAATAGAGATGACCAGCCACCATTGAAAGCAACCTTTTACCTACTGAACTCTTTCCAGAAAGAAAATGATGAATCTGATCCAACACACACACAGACAACACACACACTAACTAGCAAACACTTGCGCAAACACACACACAAACACACACGCACGTACACACACATACGCCTGATCACACTAGCACGCGCTTGCACACCAATGCTCACACACATACAAATGCTATCACAATTGCGCATTTCTGTGTTAGGGAATACCGTGTTTGAGTGTATAGGAGTTGTAACACATGATTGATTATCCGCTTTAACAGAGAGAAAGACAGGGGGAGGGGGTGAGGGGAAGAGCGGTGCAATGTTTCAGATACTCAAAGACATTGTATTACCACAGACTGCGGTCCAATTCAAACTAATTACACAGACTGATGCAAAGACACCGGTAAAACACCGCGTCTCTAGAGTTGGCATCGGTAACCGGAATAGAGTCGCCCATAATTGCCAAACATTCACCAGCAGGATACTGTTTGAAAATGGTATGAAATTGCAGACCAAGAAGCAATGAATGGAAGAAATTGGATGTCTGGTAAAACGCTGATGGGTATGCTTTCTATTTGTTTTGTGAACGCCAACCTTGAATGCAGAAGCCAACATTGTTCCGTTCAGTTGTGCTGCCGTACAAGATTACTTGACACTCAGGTATGGTAGCAAGGTAACAAACACAGTAGGGATCCCATTTGTCTAGATCCAAGTGTGAGTTGCTCCTAAACACTGGCCTAGAATCTGTTTCTCTCTACGTTCACCCTGATGTCCACCATTGGTGGTAAAGAGTGACACTGACCTTGAATCAGCCCTTAGAACCATCCACTAGCTAGACCACTGTTCCTCAACCTGTAGTCCACACACAAGCGGCAGTGCTGTAGGAAATTGTGCTAAGCTAATTTGTATGGCTGGCGCACCAGCTGGTTAGTTAACGGACACAAATGTTACTCCCTGCTCAAGCTAGTGTAAGCACATAGACAACTATACTGGTGCACAACTGATACGAAATGTCAAAACACCTCAACCCTATTTTCAATTGCTTATCTTCTTGTCTTGTTAGGTACCTCTAAGGCAGGCAGATTCAACCTCAATGACAAAAAAATAAACCACAACCAGATACACAGAGGGAAGAAAGGAAGTAAAAAAATAGCTTCCATGAATCCATTGTCCTTGTTACATCTTCTCCCCATTCCAGTCTCCCTGTCCATCCACCTAGTGCGCCCCCTCTTCAAACCCCTGGTGCTCCCCCACTAAGAGCCCCTAACGCTCCTCATCTCCAGCCTCCTAGCGATCCCCCTCTCACCCTCGCTCAGCGGGCTTACCTTGTCTGTCTTGGACCCCCGCAGGGGGAAGAAGCAGGAGAAGAGGAACTTGCCCCAGCTGATGACAGCAGCCAGGCACCAGTTGAGACGAGCCATGCTGCCTAGCGTCCCGTCAGGCCCTGGGTCTCTCGCCGCGCTCCAGGATCAGCTCTTCGCTAAACGATGTCCCGCCGAAAAACGAGAAGGGAGGAGGACGGAAGACCTTGCTTCTAGTCCACGCAGAAGCGGCGCATCCGAAACCCCCCCAAAAAAACGGAGTCGGTCCTTTTTTTTTTTGCCCTGCGCGTCTGTCTGTCTGTCTTGAATTTGGTTGGTTTGATGAGGGCTTTACAGTGTCCTGTGCAGAGGAGACACTTCTAGCCCATCGGGAAGCCAAGCATCACACGCCAACGACTGCCTGTCTGCGCGTCTGTTCCTCCACCTGTCTCTCTCTACGTCTCCCAAGTCTAGACGCTCGGTCCTCACAGTCAGATGAGCCCAGCCGGTTCCATGAGACAGAGGGGTCCGGTCAGCGCGGAACCAAGACGACGTTGTCTCACGCACACATACACACCCGTGCGCACGCGCACGCTAGCCCGCTCGTTGGAGAGACCGCTGATGTCCTGTCTCTCACACACACACGCACACACACTCACTCACACACTCGCGGGCGCACACAGAAGAGGTCTCCTCTACACACGGATCCCTTCTGGCTCAGGGCGCCCGGTGCTAAGTGCTCACACGCTCCGCTCACACACACACACTCCGCTCACACACACACACGCAGACACACACACACACGGCTGTGAGGATGCTGCAGTGGTTACTCAGCCAGCACGGAGAAAGAGGAGGGGGAACGAGTGAGCGAGAGGGAAGATGAGGAGAGGGGAGGGAGGACTGGGAACAGAACGGTATGGAGGGAGAGAGAGAAAAAGATAGAGAAAGGAAAAGAGAGAGGGGGAAAAATCAAGAGTGTTTAGAGGGGGTTAGCTTATGCGTGTTTGTGTGTTGGGGGGGGGTGAACGCGTTGGTGTGTGTGCGCGCGCGACGCCGAAAAACTGCGAGAATTAGCGTATCACGAAGGGAAGGAAGTGTGTGCGCGCGCGCGCGCGCGTGTGTGTGAGAAAGAGAGAGAGCGTTGCAAAAAGCAAGCGAGTATAAGAGAGCGAGGGCAGAACGCGTGTGTAGAATAAAAGAGATTAAGTGTGAACGAGATAAGAGAAAGAAGCCAAGCGGCACTGGCAGAGAAAGACACTGAGTCGGAGACGAGAAAGAGACACATTGGAATAGGATGTTGAGAATACAAAGCAGGCTAATGGTAGGCACGCACAAACAGACAGTGACACACGCACACAGACACAGCCGACATGCTGGAAAGACAGGGCAAGCACAGGGTAAGATGATTGTAGTGAGTGAGGAGAATTGGGTTGAGCAAGAGCGAGGGGAGAGAGCGTGGGGAGAGAGCGTGGGGGAGGGAGGGAGCGTTGAATCGGTGTGTCCTGAGTGGCTATCACACACACTTGCTCTTACCCAACACACACACACACACAAACACATACACACACACACACACACACACACACACACACTCGCTCACAGAGCAACTGCAGGTGTTGTACAGCCTGGTTCACTCTGCTGCAGTCTCTCTACGCTTCACTGGGAGCACATTTTCACTGCGGAACGCTTTTCAGTGCTGCTACAACCCCTCCCTCTCTCCAGTTCTCTCATTCTCTCTCTCTCTCTCTCACTCTCTCTCTCTCTCTCTCTCTCTCTCTCACTCTCTCTCTCAGTCTCACTAGTGCAGGCAGGCACTACTACTCCAACCCAGCTCAAACACAACACATCAAAGCACATCAAAGGGGAGGGGGGGGTTATTCCTCCAAAGACAGATGAGAAAAATGGAGAAAAAAGAAAATAAACACGCCGCACAATGAAACTGTATTTCGGAAAGTATTCAGACCCATTCGATTTCTCCACATTGTGTCACTACATAAATAAGAATGTCAATCGACACACTACGATAACAAAGCCAAGACACATGTTAAGTAATACTTTATTTTAAAAAAGGAAATATCTCCTGTACATAAATATTCAGACCCATTTAGTACTTTATAGAAGCTAGTGTTCGTGAACTACGATATTTAGGTCTTCCCAAATATGTTCAGTTTTGCCAGATGTAGCACTTGGCATTCAGACCTAATAGTTGAATTTTGGTCTCATCAGACCAGAGAATATTTTTCCTGATGCTCTTAGATTCCTTCAGGCGGCATGTCAAACGCCTTTTACTCAGCAATGGCTTCCGTCCAGCCACTTTACCATAAAGCCCTGATTGATGGAGCGCTGCACATGGTTGTCCTTCTGGCAAGTCCTCCCATCTCTTCAGAGAAATGTTGAAGCTTTGTTAGTGACACCATTGGGTTCTTGGTTACCTCCCTGATCAAGGCCCTACTTGCCCGGCTACTTAGTTTGGCCAAATGGCCAGTACTAGTAAGAGTCTTGGTGGTTATAAACTTCTTCCATTTCACAAAATTGGAGCCCACTGCATTCCTGGGAAAATTCTTTTAAAAATTTTTCCCAGATATACAGTACCAGTCAAAGGTTTGGACACACCTAATCATTCAAGGGAATTTCTTCATTTTCACTATTTTCTGCTTTGTAGAATAGTAGTAAAGACATCAAAACTATGAAATAAAACAATCATGTAATAACCAAAAAAGTGTTAAACAGATTAAAATATATTTCATCTTGTAGATTTTTCAAAGTAGCCATCCTTTGTGTTGATGACAGCTTATAGGTCACATTATAGGTCACATTAAAAGTAAAAAAAGTTCTGACATGATTTATCTTTGTCTCATTCTTTTACATCACAAAAACCTGGCATTTTAACAGGGGTGTGTAGACTTTTTATATCCACTGTATTATGGCAAGAACAGCTCAAATAAGAAAAGAGAAACAACAGCCCATCGTTACTTAGTCATGGGTCTTGAAGGTCAGACAATACAGAACGTTTCCAGACTGTTAAATGTTTCTTCAAGAGCAGTCGCAAAACCAAATCAAACCATCATGCGATATGATTAAACTGTCTCTCACCACCACAAGAAAGGAAAATCAGATACCTGCTGCAGAGAATAAGTTCATTAGAGTTACCAGCCTCAGATAACAGAAAGAAGAAGAGGCTTGCTTGGGCCAAGAAACACAAGAGATGGGCATTAGATTGGTGGAAATCTGTCCATTGGTCGGATGAGTCCAAATTTGAAATTTTTGGTTCTGCTATGTCTTTCTGAGACAGAGTGGGTGAACGCTGCATGTGTGGTTCCCACAATGAAGAATGGAGGAGAAGGTGTGATGGTGTGGGGGTGCTTTTCTGGAGACACTATCTGTAATTTATTTAGAATTCAAGTCACACTCAACCAAGCATGGCTAATCACACCATTTGGCAACGATACTGCATCCTATCTGGGTTGACGTATTTGCTTCTTAATATCAGTATGCTTAAACCTAGTTAAGAATTGTTTTGCACAAATGCACCTTTATGTAATTTCGGAATAGTATTATTTGTGTGTGTAAAATAATTTAACTAATATTGTGAGTCGACTTATTTCATTTCCATCCATATTTTCTAATTAGAAAATGCGTATTAAAATGCATGGATAGAAATATCCGCTGTCCCGATGCATATTAATGTTTGAAAATAAAATGAATCGTCCTTGTACATTTTTAACAGTATTAATTGAGTGTTGAAACACGTTTTGCTACATCAGTAAGGTTATTTCCAATAACTAGGCTATAATATTTGCAGCAGAGCGAGAGGTGAAACATCACAATGCGCAGGAAAATATAACTGTCACTGCAGTTGTGTTTTGTGAGGAGCAGTGGTTAACAATATTGATTTAGTGATAGTTCCAAAGCCAAACACAACTGCACCGCCCTGGTCACATTTTGGATTTAAGCTAAATGAAAGAGGTGAGCCCAATAATTTCAAGGAGGCAAATTGCCGATTTGCACCAGAAAGATGGGTTAGGGTTAGAATTGAAATTGTACCAGCCACTTTTATGTCCGGCCTTAGACTCTGTTGAACTGTTGAACTGTTGAACCTGGGAACTGTCAGTGTCCCGGCTGGCTCACCACTCTTACTGAGCCCAAGTCAGTCTCATAGGTCTGGGCTTGGTTTGACCCAGGAATGATCTGGGCCACAGGTGGCACAAACACCACAAATCTGAAGAACCACCACAAATCTGAAGAACCATCTCCGGATCCATCACGTGTAATTTTAGGCCTACAGTATTATTTGGCTCACACTATAATAGTAACATTCAATTTACACTATAAACAATTACATTGTTAATCGCAATTATTTGTGCAACAATAAATCGTCAACTAAAAAGTCATAATCAGGACAGCCCTAAAATATGTTATAATCAGGACACCTATCCTTGAATGAGTAGGTGTGTGCAAAATTTTGAATGGTACTGTATACAGTTATGTCCGGAAATATTTGGACACTGACACAATTTTCAAAATTTTGGCACTGTATGCCACCACAATGGATTTGAAATGAAACAATCAAGATGCAATTGAAGTGCAGACTTTCAGCTTTAATTCAAGGGATTGAACAAAGATATTGTATGAAATGTTTTGGAATTGCAAACATTTTCATACATAGTCCCCTTATTTCAGGGGACTTATCTCCTGTCCTCTTCTCTATTATATTCCACTTCTTTGCCTTAAAAAACTCCTGGGTTGCTTTCGCAGTATGTTTTGGGTCATTGTCCATGTGTAAAGTGAAGCGCCATCCAATCAACTTCACTGAATTTGGCTGAATCTGAGCAGAAAATATATCCCTTTACACTTCAGAATTCATCCGGCTGCTTCTGTCTTCTGTCACATCATCAATAAACACTAGTGAACCAGTGCCATTAGAAGCCATGCATGCCCATACAGTCACACTGCCTCTACCATGTTTTACAGATGATGTATGTAAAACAGCTTGATGTATGTAAAACAGCTTATGATCCAAAGGTATGCTTTGGATCATAAGCTGTTCCAAGCCTTTTCCATACTTTTTCTTCTCATCATTCTGGTTCAGGTTGATCTTTGTTTCAACTGTCCAAAGAATGCTGTTCCAGAACTGGGCTGGCTTTTTTTAGATGTTTTTTGGCAAACTCTAATTTGGCCTTTCTATTCTTGAGGCTTATGAATGGTTTGCACCTTGTGGTGAACCCTCTGTATTTGCTCCAAATGTGACTCCAGACCTTTTACCTGCTTAACTGATGAAGAAATAACGAAGGAATAGCCCACACTAGTCCATGAAACAGCTTTTGAGTCAATTGTCCAATTACTTTTGGTCCCTTGAAAAAGAGGGGGCCACATATTAAAGAGCTATAACTCCTAAACCCTTCCTCCAATTTGGATGTGAATACCCTCAAATTAAAGCTGAGAGACTGCACTTCAAGCCCACATTCATTATTTAACTATAACTTGTATATATTTTGGTAAACAGCCAAAATAACAAAACGTGTGTCAGTCCAATTATTTCAGGACCTAACCGTATACTGTATACACTACCAATCAAAAGTTTGGGGTCACTTAGAAATTAATTTTTTTTTCCATTAAAATAATGGAGAATTGATCAGAAATATAGTGTATATATTGATAATGTTGTAAATTACATTGTAGCTGGAAATGGCTGATATCTAATGGAATATCAACATAGGTGTAGAAAGGCCCATTATCAGCTTACATCAGTCCTGTGTTCCAATGGCATGTTGTATTTGCTAATCCAAATATACCATTTTAAAAGGCTATGTGATCATTAGAAAACCCTTTTGCAATTAAATTAGTGCAGCTGAAAACTGTTTTGCTCATAAAAGAAGCAATAGGTGGCCATCTTTAGACTAGTTGAGAATCTATAGTATCTGCAATTGTGGGTTTGATTATAGGCTCAAAATGGCCAGAAACAAAGAACTTTCTTCTGAAACTCTTCAGCCTATTCTTGTTCTGAAAAATGAAGGCTATTCCTTGTGAGAAATTGCCAAAAAACAGAAAATCTTGTCCAACGTTGTCTACCACTCCCTTCACAGAACAGCACAAACCAGAACAGAAAGAGAAGTGGGAGGCCCTGGTGCACAGCTGAGTAAAAGGATGCTTGCCATCTAGGCTCTGTTGCAATGAAAAAGCCATATCTCTGACATACTAATAAAAAGAAAAGATTAAGATTTGCAAAAGAACACAGACACCGGACAGAGAAGATTGGGAAAAAAATGCCAGCATCCCAGAGTCGCCCCTCCACAGCTAAAGTACAGAGTATTATAAATCAGAATTACTCATCCCACAGAGATACCCAAAACATTAAGCATGCCAAATGTTTACACATGCATTTCACTCATTAAAAAACATATTATACAACATGTTCCCTTCTACAAATACCTTGGGATTTGGTTTGATGAAATCTCTCTCAAAACAGACATTGCAGAGTTGGTGAAAAGGCTTAGGACTAGAATTGGTTTCTTCTATAGAAACAAATCAGGTCTGTTTTATCAGCATATTATTGAAATTGTACAAGCCACTTATATGTCCAGCCTTGGATTATGGTGTTCTGATATATATGCATGCCTCAGAACTAAAATCTCTACATGCAGTTTGCCATGCAGATTTGTGTTTTATCACTGGCATGAACTATTGCATACACCATAGGTCTTAGCATTAAAAGACGTTTAGGTCTCATTCCAACTATCTGTATAAAAATGGGTAAAATGAAAATAAAATAATAAATTACTAAGAAATATAGAACTAGTAAGCTCAGTAATGACAAATGAACATGTAGACCAAGGAAGGCCTCTAAAGTGGATGACCAAAGGATACTCAGCATATAATGAAGGAAAAACTAAGAAAGAACTGTCCAACAAAACAGGAACACTCCCCAGGATGCAGGCGTGGATGTGTTGGCCATTACCAACTGCAGAAGACTTCACCAGCTGAACTACAGAGGCTGGACTGCAAAAACACTAGCTAACCTCAAAACAAGATGGCTTAAAAAATACCAAAAAGAGCCTGCAGATTTCTGTAAAAGGGTATTGTGGACAGTTGAAACAAATATTAACATGTACCAGAGTGAGGGAACAGGAAAGTTAGGAAGTGGCATATCAACAATCTGTGAAATAAGGTGGAGGGAGGGTCATGTTTTGGGCATGTATGGCTGCCACAGGAACTGGCACACTTGTCTTCATTGATGATGTAACGGACAGCAGCAGCAGAATTAATTCTGAAGTGTATAGACACATATTGTCTACTCAGATGCAACCAAATGCATCAAAACCCATTGGACGGCACTTCACCTTGAAGCAGCACAATGATCCTAAACACTAAACCGCTAAAGCAACCAAGTCATTTTTAAGGGCCAAAAAGTGGAATCTTCTTGACTGGCCAAGTCAATCACACAAATCACCTGAATCCAACTGAGCATGCATTTCAGTTTCACTTGCTGAAGACAAGACAAAAATGCCCGAAACAAATGGTTACTGAAGCTGTCTGCAAAGTTAAAGCTTCACAAAACATCACTTGGAAAGATACCCCATGTCTAGCGATGTCTATGGGTTGCAGGCAAATATGACACATTTATTTAAGATTATGTATTATGTTAATTTATCCAATTAACTATGATCCCCTAAAATGGGTGCGGCTCTGTATCTAAAGGGCTGTAATTCTTACACGCTTCAAGGTTTATCGTTGTAAATACCCTCAGATAAAAGCTGATAGTCTGCCCTTTAACCTCTTAATTATTGTTTAATTTCAAATCCAATTTATTGGAGTAGAGGCAAAACAACAAAACTTGTTCACTGTCCAAATACGTATTGACTGCACTGTACAGTATATATAGACCTTACATCACTCCCATTGCTTTTGTATTGCGCTGGTGTGTTATCCAGGTCTTACAAAACATGTAGGGATCAAAAATACCTACAAAGATAGTAAAACCTGACAAATTTGTTCCCACAAGGGATTTTGTGATATTTATGGCAAAGAGTTAGGTTGACAGTTAGAATAAGGTTATTGGGTTTACTTAAATTGGGTTACTTAAGGCTTAGGTTTGCAGTTAGGTTTAGGGGAAAGGAAACATGGATTTCTGGTTTTATGGTCTCCTACAAGATAGATACGTGTGTGTGTGTTTGTGTGCGTGCGCAAAATTATATTTTGTAAATATGGAATCTATATCAGAATGCGGGGCTCTTACTCTCCCAGTGCGGTATAGTACAGTATAGGCTCTGTACTGTCCCAGTGAGGTATAGTACAGTATAGGCACTGTACTGTCCCAGTGTGGTATAGTAGAGCATAGGCCCT
>JACXGI010013015.1:0-21651 GCA_016801175.1 Esox masquinongy | reverse complement strand
CTCTTCCTCCAGACTCTGGGACCTTGATTTCCAAAGGAAATGCAAAATTTACTTTCATCAGAGAACATAACTTTGGACCACTCAGCAGCAGTCCAGTCCTTTTTGTCTTTAGCCCAGGCGAGATGCTTCTGACGCTGTGTCTTGTTCAAGAGTGGCTTGACACAAGGAATCCGACAGCTGAAACCCATGTCTTGCATACATCTGTGCGTGGTGGTTCTTGAAGCACTGACTCCAGCTGCAGTCCACTCTTTGTGGATCTCCCCCACATTTTTGAATGGGTTTTGTTTCACAATCCTCTCCAGGGTGCGGTTATCCCTATTCCTTGTACACTTTTTTCTACCACATCTTTTCCTTCCCTTCGCCTCTCTATTAATGTGCTTGGACACAGAGCTCTGTGAACAGCTAGCCTCTTTAGCAATGACCTTTTGTGTCTTGCCCTCCTTGTGCAAGGTGTCAATGGTCGTCTTTTGGACAGCTGTCAAGTCAGCAGTCTTCCTCATGATTGTGTAGCCTACAGAACTAGACTGAGAGACCACTTAAATGCCTTTGCAGGTGTTTTGATGTAATTAGCTGATAAGAGTGTGGCACCAGGTGTCTTCAATATTGAACCTATTCACAATATTCTAATTTTCTGAGATCCTGAATTTGGGGTTTTCATTAGTTGTCAGTTATAATCATCAAAATTAAAAGAAATAAACACTTGAAATATATCAGTCTGTGTGGAATGAATGTATACAATATACAAGTTTCACTTTTTAAATGTAATTACTGAAATAAATCAACTTTTTGATGATATTCTAATTTTATGACCAGCACCTGTATATTGTACCTAAAATGTCTACAAGACCCGTATCTGTTAACCGGGCAATCTCGCCAATACTTGCCAGATTCTTCTGGGGTTAATACAGGTTGTTCAAAGAGTGTAGTGTCAAGTTTCCAGTAACAGTGTTTTTAGTGTGCATGGACATAATGGAATGGGAACACCTCAGTCATACTAAGTCCCACTCGTATATTTCATTTGGATTGCGCAGACAAGCAAACCATAATTAAAAAAGGTAATTATTATTACATTATTAAAAATATAAATAAATATATACACATTGCATTTGCATTGTGTACACTCGTGCATCATTCAAATGCAATAGACATTTCATTTGGTTGGTGTGAAAGTTTTGCGTAGTCCAAATGCAATAGACATTTAATTTGGATGCTGTAAAATTGTGTGTTGTCCAAATGCAATAGACATTTCATTTGGATGGTGTGAAGTTGTACATCGTCCAAATGCAACAGACAGTTCCTTTGGATGGTGTGAAGTTGCACATCGTCCAAATGCAATGGGGCGGCACCTAACCCATTTGATAGAACTGTCCTCATTGGACTGCAGTGTTTTATGCTTGAAACACTGTGATTGGACACTTGAGTGCAAACTATCCGTTGAGCGCTGTCAATCAAGTAGCACACAAACAAGTTCCGTTGTTTCCCTGTCCGTTATGGATACACAATTGGGTCGCTTTGAGAACTCTTTAACCAGAGAATTTATTTCGTTTGCATGTGGCCTGTTTTCAGTTACTTTCATCGCTGCAACCGCATGATCAGGTGGAGGACCGGAGAAGTGTGTGTGTCCGTGCTGCCAGCACCGTTCTATAGCGCAATAGTAGACATAAGCCTTGACAAGTATATCTTAGAGTCGTTTGAAAAGGTCCAGAAAATAAAGATTTCACCGTAGCAATGTTTTTTAGTTGCCGATAAAGTTGGGATACGGGATTATTATAGATTTACAAACAAGTGTGTTGTGTTCCTTTAGTTGGGATACGGGAATTTTGCGTTTTAGTCACCATGCATTTATGCAGGCAAAACAAGCGCGTTGTGCAACTTCGTTATCATCTATTGACCGGTTGCTACTGTTGGTCAGTGGTCAATGTTGGAGGACAAGGTGAGATGCATAACTGAATAGGCATGCTTGAAACTACTGTATTAGGTTCATATGCACCCCTTCTCTAATTGTGGTGCCACCTAGAAACTATACATTTGAATGTGCTTAATACTGCAAATGTTTTCTTTCAACTCCCAAAACTAGCCTAATATATTGAGCTAATTTGTTTAGAAAGAGAGCAAGATGTGCTTTGTGATTTTGGAAAAATACCTTGCATGTTTTACGGACAAAAAATATCAGTCATATTCTTCGTGGCATAATATCGAGTAAGATGACATTGACCAGTATTTCATATCTTGTCATCCAAGTTTATTGTCCCTGCAAATGTTGTCTAAAACATCATCAAGATCTGTATCTGTTAATCTGGCAATCTCGCCAATACCACTAGTCAGATATTACTCTGGATTATTACAAGTTTTTCAACTAGTGTAGTTCAAGTTCAACGTTTATTTATCAAATGCACCCAATAACACAGCGTCCTCCTGCACAATGATATTCTTGTGACATGGCACCCGACATCTGCGTAGTAACAATTAAGAAATATATAAAGTAAAAAATATAACAATAATATACAATGGAAAAGAGTAGGATGGGGAATATGAAGAATATGGGTAGAACCGCATGATCATCGCGGCAACCCGCGATCAGGTGGAGGACAGGAAAAGTGTGTATGTCCTTGGTTGTGCCAGGCTGCCAGCACCGTCCTCTAGCTCAGGGGTTCCCAAACATTTCAGCCCACGAACCCCAAAATTACGGTGCCAGTGACTCGCGACCCCGCATCCACGTTGGTGGTTAAAGTATACAAACGTTGCGCGCAACCGCGCACAGGCACTAATAGGCCTATCCAAACATGAGCATCATGACAACACAAAAGAACACAACAGCCGAACAACCATAATATATATTTTTTGTAATTTATTCATTACTTTCATTTCAACGTTAACCTCACCTAATGAGAACAGGGGTAAATTTGGTTTTCTGTTTGATATTCGGAGTTTGATCGTCAATACCTCTTCCCAAAAAAATCGTACAAAGACGACAGTGGACTATATACAACTGGATTAGGGTAGAGAGCAAGGTACACCCTTTGATTTTATCGAAAATCGAACTTTTCGTTTTGCAGAGCCCAAAATGTCGCAAAACGCTGTCGAATGTCTGTTCGGTAGTTTAGGGACCGTCTTGAAAGTGCAATACCGCTGATTCAATGTGACTTAAAAATATATTTTATCTTGTGTCAACTTAATAATAGCTGCCCCTCTAAAGGAAAATCATAGGTACATACACTTTTTGTGTTATTAAACAACACTCTAATTTTCTACATATATTTTGGTTGTTTGACCTTATATATTTCATTTTTTAATAGATTCTTATAGAGGTGACATATACACCTACAACCACTTGTATGTTGGTCACTGACCTTTAGATTTGCCCTTTTACATTTCAGTGATTATATCAGAATTGATACTTCTATACAATACGTTTTTAATAGTTCAATATCCACATGAGCTAGAGACCTTCAAACAAGTGTGGTCTGTTCCTTTACCTCTCTTATGAAAGGTACACCTCTTTTATCAGTATTCATTATCTGTATTTCATTTTATAAATGCATGCATTATTACAACTCTATTACATCATTTGCATTAACTATTTTTAATAGCTTCCAATCCAGATAACATAGACTTCTAAAACCACTTGCACTTTGTTCACTGCCATTGATCACAGTGCCTCTTACTCTGTGGACCTACTTGCAATGATTATTTTTGCTCCAGAGGTAATTGCAATATATTGATGGAATTAATAAATAATAAAACACAATTATGTTAACATTCCTCACCTACAAATTATTTTCCTGTTGCAGCTTTTGTTTATATTTCATTGTCACATTTGACTTAGTAGTCATAAATATGAAACTCCGCTCTGGCCGTGGGTTCATGCCACTGTCGATTGTGGCTGGGGTGTCTAGTAGGGTGGTGCATATTGGGCTGGTGTCGCCTTGGGGGAGGTAATCGGCATAGAGGATTTCATTGTGCCACCGCGTACCAGCAACATCTCTGGCGGGGCGGGTGACTCTGACCTGGCCATGCATATAAGGTAATGTGAGTGAGCGTTTCCTCCAATGTGTTGGCTCACTTTGAATTCATGGTTAAGGGAGGAGGTATAAAGAAACAGACCGGCTGATCAGACAGGTTTCGGAGGAAGCCTGGGGCGATCTACGATTCTCCTGACTCCGCAGGGACTGTTGTAGTGGTGGCACATGGTTATACTGTGAGGTTGGGAGAAAAAGGGGGTAAAATATAAAAATTAAAAAGAAAATGATAATAATAATAATAATATGTGAAACTCAGAACATCATTATTATTAGCATATTGTTTACTATTTGTTTATTCTGATATTTGTCCAGTTACAAACTGTACTGCCTTGCAGTAAAAGTGGGTGATAAGGGTGGAAATGCTTAGTAATATTTATTGTTCGATTTCTAGCCAAAGAGTTATGCAGAGATCTTGATGGACGGAAGGTGGAATCTGAGGACCCTTACTGTGGACACTACAATGTGTTGCAGTTTACCTCTGCAGTGGGCAGACACAGACCCAATCCAGATGTTTATGGAGGAAAATGAGAATGGACTCTGTGATTGATGTGTAGAGTCAAGTCGGAATTGACTGTGAGATTTTTAATAGCTCACTATCCAAATTTGTTTTAAGATGCCACAACTCTTGCAATTTTGTTCTCTCAGTTGAGATTATGGGAGATGATGGACCCTAGGAACTTTGTCTAATTTAGCTATAAGAAATGACCCATCAATGTGAAGAGGAGAAGTTGGGAAATTTTCTGATGTCAATATCCACCTCCACTATTTTATCTGTGTTTAATTCCAAGTTATTTTGACTGCAGTAGGTATACATACCTAATTCTCCAATTGCTTTTCTGTTCAATCAATTTTGACACTACAGCTACCTTTGGTGGATTCTATTGTTTTCTTGCCTGCACATTATCGTTTAAAAATGTTTTAAATTGGGAATGGGAATATGCTGTCACAGTTGAAGGAAGGCAGGACACGAGGAGCAGAGGTATAGCAGGGTAACATCCTTTTAATTGTAACAACAAAACAACAAAAGGGGAGGCAAACCGCAAACTAATGCACAACACAACTGGCATAAACAATGATCCCCAACAGGAAGAGCAAAAAGGCTAACTTAAATAGGGTCCCTTATTAGAGTCAATGCGGGTGCCTAGAGGCACCTCTGCAGTCCGGCTCTGTCTGTGGTCCCCAGACGCATATAGATGCCTAGAGGCCCCAGCCAGGACCTGTCACATGCTCCACTCATAATCAAAATCTTCATCTTTTGATGTGAAATAGAACAAGAGCAAACATGGACAAAAAAAAGAACAACATTACTGATAAGTCAATCACTTATTGTTATTGCAAAAATGGTCACAGTTCAAAATTAAAAATGTAGTTGTGTTATGTAAACATTTCACAAATATTGGAATAAAAATTAAAGGTTGTACCATTGAGAGAAGAGGGAAAAGAACACACCACACTTGTTTGTAGATCTCTAGCTCATATGGACAGTGAGCTATTAAAAAATAGTTGTTTAGAAAGATAAATTCCTGTAAATTTACCGAAATCTGAAATGGCAAATCTAAGGGGCGTACCCTTGACAAGGAAGGTCAGTGAACAAAATGCAAGTGGATTTAGAAGTCCATGTCATCTGGATTGGAAGCTATTAAAAATAGTTCATGTGAATTAGGTAATAGAGTTGTAATAGAGAGAGTAATAATGCATGAAATTGTTAAATGAACTACAGATAGTGAATTTGGAAAAAGCAAGATGTGTACCTTATAGAAGAGAGGTAAAGAAACACAACACACTGGTTTGTAGATCTCTAACTCATATGGATAGTGAGCTATTAAAAAAAGAGTTGTTTTGAAAGATAAATTTGTGTAAATTCAATTAAATTGAAAATGGCAAATCTAAGGGGTGTACTCTGGACAAGGAAGGTCAGTGAACAAAATGCAAGTGGTTTTAGTGGTCCATGTCATCTGAATTGGAAGCTATTAAAAATAGTTAATGTGAATTTGGTAATAGAGTTGTAATAATGCATGTCATTTTAAAATGAATTACAGGTAATGAATTTGGAAAAAATAAGAGGTGTACCTTTCAGAATAGAGGTAATGGAACACAGCACACTTGTTTTTAGATCTCTAACTCATATGGATAGTGAGCTATTAAAAAAAGAGTGGTTTCAAAAGATAAATTCCTGTAAATTAACCGAAGTTTAAAATGGCAAATCTAAGGGGTGTACTCTTGACAAGGAAGGTCAGTGAACAAAATGCAAGTGGTTTTAGAAGTCCATGTCATCTGGATTGGAAGCTATTAAAAATAGTTCGTGTAAATTAGGTAACTGAGTTGTAATAACAAGTTGTAGTTAGTAAATTTTATACAGAGAATTGTATAATAGAGGAAAGGTAAAGGAACACACCACATGTGTTTGTAGATTTGTAGCTCATATGGATAGTGGGCTATTAAAAATAGTGGTAGAGAAAGACAAAAGCTACTAAAATTGACGAAATTGAAAATGGCTAATCCACAGACTGTACTCTGGAGAAGGAAGGTCAGTGACCAATATAAATGTGGTTTCAGATGTCTTCTTGATAGGGAATTATTAAAAAGGTTACATTAAAAGGTATCTATATTTGGTAATAGAGTTGTATTGATACATATATTTTAATATAAAATACAGAGAATTTACTTTTGAATATTGGTGTACCTTTGAGAGGATAGGTACAGGAACACACTACACTTGTTTGTAGATCTCCATCTCATATGGATAATGAGCTATTAAAAAGGTATTGGATAGATGGATTGTTTTGAGAGGCACATGTCACCTGGATAGAAACCTATTGTAAAACGCATCTATATGTTAGAGTTGTAATAAGGTAAACATTTTTACAAAAATGAAGACAAATAATGGGGAAAATGAAAGGTGTACCTTTATAAGGACAGGTAAAGGAACACAACAAACTTTTCTGTACAGCTCTAGCTGATGTGTTTTGAGCCATTAGAAAAATGCAGATTTGAATGAGAAATTAAAGCAGAAGGAAAAGAAATAAGGGGGGAATTGGGACATGGAAGGTCAGTGATCAAAACATACATATATTTAGAGCTAATATGTCTCTTGGATCATATCATAATCTGTATAATGATTTAGCTTATTTGTGTTTATATTTTTTTAGTATAAACAAATAATAACACCTTTTTTAATTACAAATGTGGAGAAAAAAAATGGAAGTAGGCACAAGACAGAAAATGTTGAAATAATGATTTCTGCCCAATCCACTTTTAACAGTCCCTTAGCCTTATCCGGGTAATCTCCCTCCATTGAAAGTAACATAAAATCGTTTTTTTAAAACGGAACGAAACAGACAAACCAAAGGGTGTACCTTGCTCTCTACATTCACCTAATTCATCTGATATATATCGCTGTCGTCTTTGTAGGACGTTTTTGGGGAGCGTTTTACAAGCAAACTCTGAATATCGAACATAAAACCAAATTTACCCCGGTGTGCATATGAACCTAATACAGTAGGTTCAAGCATGCCTGCTTGAACCTACTGTGACCCATCACTAACCATACCCACCCACCGCTTAGTACTACCTCTCAGCGACTTTGTTGCACTACTCCCTTGTACTACTGGACTCTGACACTACCTTGCAAAGTCTGATAAGGATGTTTTCAGTTGTTACATGTACGTGTCTACCTCAGGAACCTCATTGCTGCTATCCCTGCATTTCAGTTGCACATGCCACCTTGCACCTTCAACTTGCCTGCACTGCACATTTAGAACTGCCATTGTACTAGCATTTTTCAGCTGTTACATTTACATGGCTACCACATAATTTTTTAAATATATAACTCCAAGTCGTTAAAATAGAAAATGATTTCTGAAGGACAATTAAGAACCTGAAAAAGTACCAGCAGTCAATTATACATAGACTTGTACCACTATAAGAAAATCAGTGTGTCATGTGTGTCTAAGATGAATGGGTGACCGTCATGTGTGTCTAAGATGAATGGGTGACCGTCATGTGTGTCTAAGATGAATGGATGACCTTCATGTGTGTCTAAGCTGAATGGCTTACACTGGCAAAAGGATTAATGTACATATATCATTAATTTGAATAACTAATATTTTATGTAGTAGGTGGAACACTCAGGATGAAACAACTTATAAATTTATACTCACGCCTTGACTTGGTCAGCAATGTTCTGCTACGCCAGCTCAAATTGGTTTCCTGCGGCTACTTTCTTGAATATATATTCATATTCTGCATACACATAATCATTAAAATTCCTAACTCCACAAGGGATAAGTAGGAAGTTCGAGCCCTTTTCTCTCCTGTTGCCATGGTGAATCAAGTTATCTGCGTTCCATTGATGAGGGCTTTTTATCTCCACATGCACAAGCTTTACTCAGGGTTATCTTAACTCAGAGTTGATTGAATTAATTGTTATCACCTTTTCTGAAACTGAAAACGCTGAGTTTGACAGCTCAGAGTTAGTCAATCCAGAGTTCAGATTTAAACTCAAGAGTATGTTAAACCTGCTTTCTAAAACAGGGCCATTGTTTAAGGTCAGGCATGGGCAACTTTTACACATCCAATTAATTCAAAATACAACTGCTTTGTCAATAATGTCTAGTGCATGTTAAAGCAGAAAGCAATTGCAGGATAGCAAATGGCAGGGAAAGAGAAATGGAAAATCCTCCGTCATTGCTTAGCTTGCAAAGTATTTGATTGCTGGTTAACAATCCGTGTATGGAGTGGCCAATCGTTATTCTACCCTTAACAGGCAGACAGATCATCATTTTATGACTCAACCTGCTTGTTATACATTTTCAGTTTGGGAGACATTGACAGATTTCAGTTTGTGTCATCTCTGGTTCTTCACAGGGAATTCAGAAAATGAGCATAGTTAATGTAGGCGGGGAAAGGGGAGGGACTGTTGAACAAGGTGCATTCATTTCGGAAATAGTCTGTAAGACCATGAATTGGGCTGAAAAGATTTCATCATAATGCCCCATGCATGTTTAAGTAGAGCAACTAGTACTGTAGCAGCAGTCACAATGTTATTATTCATTAAGGCCACATATGAGATATTGAATGTAGAAACACTTAGCCTACCTAGTACATACAGATGACAAATTGACAAATTAAAGGGAAAACCTAAATAAATCAATGTACGGCAAACCTACCATACAGGTGTACTGAATTATACAATTAAGCGATTAACATCCTAGCATGCTCTGTGGCATATCTTTTGAAAGAATGGTGTTCTATTCTTCCAGCAGAGTTCCAGAGTTCTCAACAGGCTGTTCTTACTGAAAGTCTGATCACATCCTGCGTTGGCATTCTCAGTCATTTGGGAAAGAGTTGCTGTTGTTTTCCCTTGCATATCACAGCTATGCTCGAGCATCACGGTCATTGAATATTATTGAATAATTACCCTATTTAGTGATGTTTGCCCCATGGATCTAAATGCAGATCCAACTTTTGTCACTGTTCCTATTGAAACATCAATCAGTATCAGTGCACCTGTATGGAATCATCTGCATTCATTATGTTCTTCCACTCATTTATTCAGGTTTTCCCTTAATATGTCACCCTGTCTGTATGTTCACTTATTCACAAAACTGAACATAATGCATTTATTCTTTACATAAAATATTTTTAAATGATCTTTGTGTATTCTTTACAGTATATTCAGAAGTTAATGTAGAGAACTTCTTTTCGAATGTTCAAGTTTTTTTTAGATGTATCCAACCCTTACAGCGACAAGACACTCCACAATTTTGCTGTAGCCCTGAACAGGTACTCCCTAATCCATAATCAAGGGTTTAATAATCAACCGACAAGTCTATCAGACCAGTTTCCCCGGAGAGAGGGAAGGGTTGAATGGCTGAACATTTCTATTTGTAGTCAAATCAGACCCTTGCTCAAACTCTTCACAGGGATATCAGAAACTATCCACATGAAACAAGAATTCACTAGCAAACATCTAATGTACATCGAAAGAAATATAAATGCAACATGTCAAGAGCTGGTAACATGTTTATGACTTGAAATCAGTGTCCAGAACTGTCCTATACAGACATGAAGCACATCTCTATAAAATTGTTTGCACAAATTTGTTTACATCTCTGTATGTGAGCATGTATTTTGTGTTGCAAAACTTTTTTAAAAACAAAATACACATCTGTTCATTCATATAGCCTTTATTAAATGAAAACTTGAAGACATGAAAATATTAATTGACAAAAACATGGATAAAGTCTAGAAAAAAATATTTCACAGCATTGTACCAACATAATACTAGTATGTAACACGACAGAACCATTGTTCTGGGTGTGTGCAGACTATGGTCGCTTCATGAGTTAGAACTGATGTTGTACATGATTTTGAGAGGTATGGGCACTGGACTTGTTCAGAGGGTGCAGTACAACATAAAATATCACATACAAATGTGTATAATGGAATTACATTTCTAATGACACCTTATAAACAGCTCAGACCTACCGTCCTTTCTCCAATCTCCAGTCTTTAATAAAGGATTGAGGGCTGAATAATTATGAATGGTCAGTCAGTCACCTGTTTCTTACATTTTTACTTGAAAATAATCAATTACTGTTAGTTTCAGCAATACTGCAAGGGCAAGTGAAACCTGGGGAATTGTTGATATGGAAATCATGGAGTGAATTAACACTGTGTGTTTGATTCAATGGTTGACTTTGTCTTCTAAACAAGCAGAAATAGTTAAACCAGCAGTGAGACTGTCAATGCTTTGGGAATCCACTTGTACTTCTCAGGGGATAATCTGCATCTGAGTGGGGTAAAATATAACTGTTGCTGTTACGAACCCCAGCAGCAACAATCTAGGGGAGAGTGGGAACATAAAACCTACACTTCACTATAATCCAAAGATACACAGCGACAAGAACTAGAGTGCAAGGTAATTTAATGGCCATATAGATATATATTTATAACTGATCACCAGTACAAAGCAACAGACTAGCAGACAAACGGGACAAAATACTCGGTTTCTAAAACACAAAAGACCCCTAATCTAAACTGGTCTTAGAAAATAATAATCTTTCCTAACTCATCACTTGGCAAACCCTAAGAGACTACCTTAACTATACTATCTGACCCTATAGTATAGTTAAGGTAACGACTGCAGGGAAAACGGCATCCAATCACAAATGGGCACCAATACACACACCCAAAAACGAAGTACCCACAAGGGCACGTAATAGTTGCCCATGCAGAAATTGAAATATGCCGCTTGAATAACCTAACTAGTCAAATACTGGTACTTTGATAACCACTACATCAGCTTATATTGAACTCATATACAGTACATAATCTACACAAATTCTACATCCAATCCAAATCACTAATCACTTCATTAAAACGAAAATTGATTGGATGTTTGTTGAAGGTTATAGTAGACTCAGAGTTGCTGGACACTCTGAGTTTACGGTTTCAAAGAGCCAGTTCAGCACTTCTCTGCATCAGTTACTATGGCAACATACCCTGTGAAGCTAACCTGCTCGCTATCAGGTCTTATTCAACTAATCCTGAGTTTGTCCTACTTTTTAACTGAAACAAGCCATCTGAATGTGTCAGACATGGCGTGTCCTTGAAGCACAAATACTCTGCAGAAATCTCCGTCGGGAGAGGGTGATTAGACCCCGCTTGGATGTTTTATCATTCCCTGATAATTATCTGTTTGAGCGTTACCATTTTTCTGCACATTCAATATTTATCTCAGGACCGTCTCCAGGATGAAATGACTGAGGGGGCATTTTTTATCAATGAGGGCATATCTTATTCATATTCCATTTTCAGTGTTTAAGGGAAAACGAAACGGGGGGCCACAGATTGTATCTGGGAGGGCAATGCTCGGCTTTGCTCCCCGATAGATTTGGGACAGATTTATCTGAACAATATTCTCAGCCCTCATATCGTTCCTATGAGACATCGTGGACATGCTCTCTGTTCGGAAACAAATTATTTGTGTTGCAGTTTTCTGTATAACATTGGTGATGCTGAGCATATTTCCAAGGCAACCGTATGTCAGAGATGTGACTCTTGCACTGAAATGTTTACTGTATTCTTTTGTAGTGTACCCAAGTCATAGACCCACAAGACTGATCAAAGAAGAATTCCACAGAATTTCAGCTATATAGCTCATATTCCAATCACAGCACCTTCAGTAAATGAAGGAGATTATGTGAACAGGAAGTCTTGCCACAGTATTAATGTGCTGGTAGGCCAACAAAGAATTGTCCCGATACAAGAAAATCAGTGTGCCAATTTGTGTCTAAGACAAATGGGTGGGTGTCACTGAGCTAACACTGGCAAAAGGATGAATGTACATGTATCATGAATTTGAATGATTAACCTCTTATTGTAGGCCCTTGTGTCCTGGGGTGTGGTTAGGTCTGAAGAGCTTCCTCCGGAGATGCTTTCAGCAATAGTTTGCCCACTGTTTTGACTGAGGGCATCTTTACAGCCTCTGTGAGTGGGGGTGGTGGATCCCCACCTGTTTTGACTGAGGGCATCTTTACTAACTCTGTTGGACCCCCACCTGTTTTTCAGCCCTCAGTCCTTTTTCTATTGCCTATAATGGAGATCCAATTTCAACATGTCCAGTCAGCACAAATTTGGAGACATTAATGCATAAAGGTATTTAGGTGTTACTTTCAAATAGACAATATTAAATACTGGCAGTGTTGAAATGGCTAAAAAATTGTACTTTTTTGCTTGGAAAATTTCACTTACCACTTAAATATATCACGATCCCGGTGGATCGTGTCTCCACTCCCTCCATCAACCAAAGCATTACAGACCTTGAAGTAATGAGGTACAACCTTGTTGTTCATACAGTGATTGAAATAGGCCTCTGCTGTCACTTTAAAATACATTACCAAACATATCTGAACTCTGCTTATGTGAAACGTCTGTGTATCCTCGACACATCCAAACCACTGATAGCTTTAGTAGAAGTAACAGGAGGCCTGTTTAAACTACCACTGATCACTTCAGTAAAACGAACAGAGGATGTCTGTTTTAACCATTGATCGTTTCAGTAAATAAACAGAGGAGGGACGCATGCTTAAATTATTAGGATGGAGCCTGTATATTGACCACTGACCTGGTACTGTCAGGTCCTGAATATGATGACAGGGATGTGTTCATGGTGGGTTCTGGAAGTGCTGATGGAGGGTTTGGTTTTAGGGACACAGGCCCAGGGGAGAGCAACACCAGTCTCCCTAACTCCAGCGCATTTTGCAAGTCATCTGTAACTGGGAGGTAGACAAGATACTTTAGAGGTTGTGTGCAATTTGTATGGTGAATGCACAGCCAAAATAGAAGTGTTGTCCCAATACTTCTGGAGGGAACCATATGTCCTAGCTATAACACAGTCAATAGTTTATTGCTACGACACTCGACACTACTGATGCTATAGCAGCTCACACGACCGCAATCCAGTCTGCTTCGCTATGTCACCGACCATCTGGTTATAGCAGCTATATAGCTAAATATTTATGATAATGAAAGATATTTCTAATGTATTATAATTATTTATTATGTAGCCAGTTAGAACAAAATTAGCAAAACACATTTAAGTCAATGTGTTTTCCAACATTCTGAAGCTTACTTACTGTTAATGCGGGTTGCTAAGGTAAACAATGAGCGTCACCGATTACACAAACCTGTCTTCCTCACACACTAGTGCACCTTTGCGTCCTTATAC
Organism: Esox masquinongy; assembly: GCA_016801175.1. NCBI lineage: Eukaryota > Metazoa > Chordata > Actinopteri > Esociformes > Esocidae > Esox > Esox masquinongy. The sequence continues at coordinate 7,896 of JACXGI010013015.1, read as the reverse complement.
ATATTACAAGCACACGCAATCAAAATTAATATCAACAACATATTTAACTCTGTTTTTAACACACAAAAATTGAGCTATATAACAATTACTTACCATCCTGTAACGTTATTAGTTGTCTCGCTTCATATTGTAACGTCATTTATATGCCTAATAAATTAGCTAAATAACATAGCACAACAACTATGTGCAGCTATAGGTTAACATTAATGGGCTAGTTAAACATTATGGCGTTACCTAGCTAAGCTACTTTTTCCACTAGTTTGTCGCTCGATATTTGACAGATATCCAGACATTCAAAGCTCAATAGCTCGCAAACAGTTTAAGATACAAACCCCGGGTTAGTCTCGTTATGAAAGAAATAGGTTGTACAACAATGTACGGGTCTCGTTTTCTCGATTCCGACCGTCGTTTTCAAATTGCAGGAGACATTTATGTAAGGATATGATGAATGAACACGAAGCTCCGAAGCACCGTTCAGTTTTCCGAGCTCTACTGTTTCGATGCAGTGTAGTATGGAGTGAGATATCTGCCAAAATGTTAAGCGTACGTATTGTTGGGATCGTAAGAAAATCCATACGTAAATTGGTATGATCGTAAAAAAAGTCATACGTAAAACATGAAACGTGTAATATCATGGCTTTATAGTAAAAAGAACATCGACACGAGGCTGTACTGGAAGCTGGTAACTCTTTTATTCAGACGCACTATTTTGAGGTGTCATACAGATAGACCTACAACAACTACGTCATCACATTACAGTACCCTAAACTACCACCAAGAAGCGCATGCAATCCAGTCTAATATCAATATACTACAAAACGTAAGCGTGAAATTAGATCTGTGAAGGTACAGACACCCTGTTACGATGACGGACTAATGTTTTGCTTGTACAAATCTAGTTTTACAACTTCACAATCTGGAGTTTTGGCACTTTCATTTCATCCTCCCAAAAATCGTAACGGACACCTTCCTGAGTGTTTATACAACAAACATAGGTAATGTGAACAACAGGGAAATCAGGTAAACTGGAAATAGGTATCCTGCAAGATTTCAATTTAAAAGTCTCTTCTCTCTTCATGCATGCATAGTGAAAACTGATGTGCTCAATCCATGTGCGTAACTGTTCTTTATTTGTGCATACGTTTCTGTGTCATTATCATTTTCACACACAAGCATTTTACTTAATGACTAAACGCATGACAGCCTACTGATGTAACGTCGTTATGCAGTCTAAAAAATTGCTATGGACTTTAATTTTGAACATGAAATTAGGACTCGCACGCTGCGGTAGAGCACTGGGCTAGCGGTCCAACTTATTGTTGCTAGCTTTACAGTTTCGAAGAGCTACATTCGGGTCATGTCTTTGCAGATGCCTGATTACTGACAAAAGTTTGTATGTAGAAAAACGATTTGTAAACAAATAAATGGAGAGGTAAAGAAAGTAAGAATCTAATGCGTTTGCACGTTCACATATCTAATTTCACGCTTACGTTTAATGTTTTACATATGACTTTTTTTTACAACCATACTAATTTACAAATTTATTTTCTTACAATCCTAACAATATGTACGCTTAACCATTTGGCAGATATCTACCTCCATAGTGTACCAGAACTACGTTTCAAAGTACAACACCACGTGATCAGCGTCTTGTGTGCAACATTAAAAAAACATTTCCGGGTCACGAAAATAAGGAAAATTTCAAAATAAAAGAGGCCAACGTATTACTTCAAAACTGACATAAATTGAATTTATTAATTTATGTACCTCTCAAAACATCCACAACAATTAATATTTGATCATATTTAAGAGTAATTTCAATAAAAAGTGGGTATTAAAACACATTCCAAGGGCAAAATTCAGGCAATGCGAATGACTGAATATGAAATACATATTGCCTCATAGCCCAAAAACTATTGAAAGTTCCACGGAGTAAGCAATGTAGGAAATGTTCAGCAGAGTGTGTAGAGTAAGACAAACATGTCTAAACATTAGGAATGATGTACTACATCTAGCAACACAATCTTTTCCACACCCTCTTTAGCCCCAATGCAAAACACTATAATAGACTATGCATGTATATATTGGCCTATACAGAAAAAAACTGTTTTATAGGACGCAGTGAATGTATTGGAGGAAATGTTCAGGAGACTGTATAGAGTGATTAAATGCTAAAAAATCAAGGGGCACCATGTATTTGCAATTGTTGCTGGCATTTTACTCCGCCTATACCATTGGCCACAATGCAAATGACTGTATATGAAATACATATTAGATTTCATTAGATTCAACTTTACTGTCATTGAATAGGACAAGTACAGTACAACGAAATGCAGTTAGCATCTAACCAGAAGTGCAAATAGAGGAGGGCAGAAAATCTACAAGAATTTAGAAGTATTAAGTATATGTACTGTATATTACCAGTGGAATGTGTAGATGAGCAATACTAAATGTGCAATAAGGCAAATAAAGGAGGTCAGAAATTTTACAAGTATTAGGTATAGTATATGTTACAAGTGGGATAATAGTTGTTCGGGTACAAATGGAAATTTCAAAATGGCAGTCAAGATGTGCAAGCGAGGCAAATGAAGGAGTGATATATTTAAGGTAGAATGTGCACCCGAGATGCAGAGATAGCAGCAATGAGTTCCCAAGGTAGACATGTGTGTGTAACAATTGTAAGAATGCAGGCACAATGACAATTCTAAATGTGCATAAAGGCGAATTGAATGTACAAGGTGTATGTGCAACTGAAATGCAGGAATAGCAGCGGTGAGGTTCCTGAGGTAGACACGTACCTTTAACAACTGAAAACCTCCATTACAAGGCATAGCAAGTCCCTGATGATCCTGCATGCCATGCACAGACAACACTTCCGCTGGAGGTCTGTGATGACAGGCCTTCTGGTTGGCTATGGAGCAGCAGCTAAACCAAACTGAGGCGCAGTTTGTCAGAATGCTCTCGACTGTGCAGCGGTAAAAGTTCAAAAGGATCTTGGTGGACAAGCGAGCTTTCTTCAGCCTCCTCAAAAAGTACAGATGCTGCTGTGCCTTTTTGACCAGGGCTGAGGTGTTGAGGGTCCAGGAGAGGTCCTCACAGATGTGGACACCCAGGAATTTGAAGTATATTGCCCTATACAAGAAAAACTATTGTATACGCCGCAGTGAATGTATTATACGAAATGTTCAGGAGACTATATAGAGTGATTTTATGCTAAAAAATCAAGGGGCACTATGTATTTACAATTGTTGCTGGCATTTTACTCATACTATTGGCCACAATGCAAATGACTGTATATGAAATAGATATTGCCCTATACTGGAAAATATATTCGATATGCCGCAGTGAATGTATTATAAGAAATGTTCAGGAGAGTCTGTAGATTCAAAATATGCTGGAAAATAAAGGGGCACAGTGTATCTGCAATTGTTGGCCACATTAAATTGGCCACATTCCAAATTGATTAATAGCCATCAATGTTGGTCCTTGTTTTAATGGAGGTGCTAATCACCACTTTACTTGGTGATTATTTAACAGATTAGCCAGCGATCTAAAGTAGTTGTCAATAGCTTGCATTAACTGGTCATTAGCTTGCAGTGAATAATACCTGTGAATTGAAATGACCACTGGATGGCCAAAGCTATAGATGTTAAAAAGAAAGTACATGCACACAACTGTATAACACTGAATGTTAAATTAATGGACTCCTTAAAGCAGTATGTGAATAAACTGCAGGGCATTTTTCACCTACTACAGAAGTATCTGGCGTTAAAGAATTTGGCTTTACATGCAACGGTTGTGGACATTGTTCTGAAATAAACATTTTGTCATAGTTGTAGGAATTTCAAAGCTCAGGTAGATGGAAGTAGTTGTGGTCTCAATGTGTGCTTGTTCATTAAAGCAGTCCTATTTGGAGATAACATTAATGAATTCATTCAAAACAAAATGAGACATGCCATTTTATATGAATTATCAGAAAAAAGGTTATAGCATTAATGTCAGAACATATTCATCAAATGGTGAATGCCATGAAAAAAGGTTTCCATGTACATTGTTACAAGAAGATTAGTTTGCAATAAAGTGATCATGTCATAATGTGCACATGCACTATGATTACATTGTGCCCAGTGGTATGGGCGGAGTAAAATACCAGCAACAATTGCAAATACACAGTGCGCCTTGATTTTTTTGCATATAGTCACTCTATCCACTCTCCTGAACATTTCCTACAATATTCACATTCACATTCACGGCGGCGTATAGAATTGTTTTTTCTGTATGAGTCAATATGTATTTCATATCCATTGAGTTACATTGTGCCCAATGGTATGGGAGGAGTAATGCCAGCAACAATTGCAAACACACAGTGCCCCTTGATTTTCGAGCATACTTTGAATCGACAGACTCTCCTGAAAATTTCCTAGAATATATTCATTGCGGCGTTTTTTTCTGTACGAGTCAATATGTATCCCATGTACAATATATTATAGGGTTTTGCCTTGGGGGCTGAAGAGGATGTGGAAAATATTGTGTTGCTGGATGTAGCACACAGTGCCCATGCAAAACTAATTTTATTTAGTTAGTAGACACTCTCCTGAAAAGTTCCTACATTACATTCACTGTGGGGTATAGAGTAGTTTTTACTCTATGATGCAATATGCATCCCATGTACAGGATATTATAATATGTTGCAGTGGGGGAGGAAGTGTAAAATATAGCGTTGCAGGATTTAGCTCAATGAGCCCATATATAACTAATGAACATCAGCAAATTAACAAGAATTACTTTATCAAGGATTCATCAACTCATTTTTAAAATATGAAATGTTTACAACAATAGTTTACTCCATCTCAATTTCTCAATGTGCTCCACCTTAGAATATTACTCATCCTTTGCGAAGTACTGTTTAAACAGCATTTTTCTTTAGTTTAGTTTTTTTAATATGTAGATATTCCTTATATTATCTATATATTTACAACATACACTAAGCAAAGCGGCAAAATAGATTCATTTAATATTATTAATATTGTGTTTTACCGCAGACTTTTATTTTGAAGGCAAAATCCTTGCCTTCAAAATAAAGTAATTTGAGAGTCACACAAGAGAATAATTTAGTGTTGGTTAGCTATTGTTTGAGAGTCATACAAAATTTGAGAATTAGACAAGATAATTGTTAATTATTAATAGTGTTGCTTAACTAGGTTCTTGGAAAGGGTAATAGGATTGTGTATTAGTGTGTGTATGACCGATCATTTTGTCCGTTAAATAACAATATTTCAGTGGCAGTTGACGAGACGATAATTGACTGAATAGAAACAGAAAAAACTAAAAACACTTTTCATTTTGGTTGACAAAAATGAGACTAGACGAAATTATCGTTGTGACAATAGTCTTATTCAACTACTATAGTTGAAAAGGAGGATTTTAGAAAGAGAGGTTCTCAGTGGTTTTTTTCAAGATGCGCTTTCAGATGTGATCAAAAAGCTCCTGGAAGCACATCCCAATATAAATGCACAGACAAAGACTGTGGTGTGGTGCCTGGAGATGTACGTATAACCTAATTTGTTAACTATCAAAACATTTTCAAATCTTTTGTTCTCCCCTCATTCTTACATTTCTCACAAACTGATATTTCCATCCATGTGAATTAAACTGTTTGAACATTAGCGCGTGTGCAATAGCCTATGCATTTTCCACTGGCTTATTACATTTCGGACGTTTCACGCTTCCATAATGTGCACAACGCTGCGCTTACAATTTTAATCAATAGGCCTAATTGTAGGCAATATCAACATTGTAAGCGAAACAGTATGATATGTCCCATTAGCATTATGTGATATGGTGAAATGTTTAGGCTACTATAGGTTAATGACGCAAATACTGTGATTGGACTAAAATGACACTAAAATATAAGGGCATGTTGTTGACTAAAATGGCTCAATCATTATTGAAATTATGTAAATGTGATTAAAACTGAAAGATATTTTAGTATAATGTCACATGATCGATGACGTCCAAAGCTATGTTTGACCAAACTCTTTTCAAACCGGAACGCAACACCACACAGTGCACAAATAACCAAATACCAAAGCAGTGCGTCTAATACTGTGGCGCAACCGTATTATACCAGACTGCTGTTTACATGGTCACGGGTTTGATTCTTCCTGTTGCAGTTAACATGATTTTGTTGAACGCAAAATGTCATCCTTTCTCCCTCCTTAAATTCCTGTTTTATTGAGGTTACCCTTTCAGTGGTCTTCATTATTCATTCACTCTTATCATTACTTCGAATACACCGCTCCGGGCTAAATACAATACGTCTATATCAAACATGTCATATTACATTTTGTCCAGCAGCTTTCCAACAATGCTGTGCACTGTGTTGGGAAGCTTTGAGCAGTGAAGCGTTGTTTCGAAGTCTCAATGGTTCAGAAAGCCTCGGTTTCGCATGGATACTCAATGTTTGAATATCTGTCAAATATCGAACATCAAACTATCTTTACCAATATCTTTTTTCCAGCAACAAACATTAGTAATTACTTAATTAGTAATTACTTCTTCTTCACTGAATTTATCAGTGGATGGCATCCAGCGTTAATGGTCCATTACCGCCTCCTATGTACTGGAGTGTGGTTCAGAGGAAGGACAGACCTATATCCGGCTACCAACCAATTGGTCCATACGTTGGCTCTTCAGCAGTAGGCCCTTTTTGAAGAGGCATCTAGCTGCAGCCCTGCAGACTCAGCTGGCGAAAACTCAGCATGCTTTTCCAGCATTTCCTTTTCAGTCTTATGTAGAAACCTCGCAGATGACACTGGTAAGAAAATTATTAAACTTTAAATGTTTTATAGATGAAGACAGCATTCAAATAGATACACATTTTCTATCTGTCAAAATAGCTAACTAGTTAGTATGGGGCAATTACCCCGGCAAAACTATTTACAAATGTGAGTGGAGAGTTGTGTATCTGTATCTCAATCCATGTGTGTGTGTAATCAGATTTGTAAATGTGTAAAAGAATCTCTAAATGCGTACCGAGTTTTGTGAATGTGTACAGAAATCTGCAAATGTGTATTCAGATTCCGGGTGTGCGTAATCAGAATTGTATGTGTAAAAACATCTCAAGATCTGTATTATGGCAATGCGCACAAGGATCTGTGAATGTGTAGACAAATCTGTAAATGAGTACATAGAGCTCTAGATGCGTAGACAAATCTTTAAATGCCTATACGGACAAGTCATCAGGTACAACTCAGACGTGCCTCTCAATTCACTGTCTTTTTACATGTGACTATTGCTACACTTCTGCAGTGGCAGAGATCTGCAAATGCGTGTGGCAATTTGCAAATGTGTGTGGAAATTTGTATGTTTGTCTCAGTAGCTTTACAGCCTACATACCACCAGGCGGTCGTAGAATGCACTGATTTTAAATGTGACATACAGTATCTCACAAAAGTGAGTACACCCCTCACATTTTTGCAAATATTTGATTACAGCTTTTCATGTGTCAACACTGAGGAAATGACACTTTGCTACAATGTAAAGTAGTGAGTGTACAGCTTGTATAACAGTGTAAATTTGCTGTCCCTTCAAAAAAACACAACACACAGCCATTAATGTCTAAACCGCTGGCAACAAAAGTGAGTACACCCCTAAGTGAAAATGGCCAAATTGGGCCCAAAGTGTCAATATTTTGAGTGGCCACCATTATTTTCCAGCACTGCCTTAACCCTCTTGGGCATGGAGTTCACCAGAGCTTCACAGGTTGCCACTGGAGTCCTCTTCCACTCCTCCATGACGACATCACGGAGCTGGTGGATGTTAGAGACCTTGCGCTCCTCCACCTTCCGTTTGAGGATGCCCCACAGATGCTCAATAGGGTTTAGGTCTGGAGAC
>JACXGI010013014.1:0-21617 GCA_016801175.1 Esox masquinongy | reverse complement strand
CTATAGAAAATCTATGGGGTATTGTGAAGAGGAAGATGCGATACGCCAGACCCAACAATGCAGAAGAGCTGAAGGCCACTATCAGAGCAACCTGGGCTCTCATAACACCTGAGCAGTGCCACAGACTGATCGACTCCATGCCACGCCGCATTGCTGCAGTACTTCAGGCAAAAGGAGCCCCAACTAAGTATTGAGTGCTCATACTTTTCATGTTCATACTTTTCAGTTGGCCAACATTTCTAAAAATCCTTTTTTTGTATTGTGGTTTGCACTTGTGGATTCCATGTATGAAATTTGGGGTCAAACTCCCTGTTCACTGTTGAATTCCTATACACTTTCTTTTTTTAACATGCAACAATCCGTTTGAATGCACTTTCTTTTGACCAAGGCAATTACACAGTTTCACCATCAATTGTTCATGTATGACTGTTTCACTACTGGTTTATACACACATTTTCTGGTCTAGCTATGTGGCGTCCACATGTTAGAGTTTCCCCATGATGGATTTTGAACAATTTAATTTGTGTTGGCAAACTAACTGCTAATAGAGCAATGATAATCCAGTACACAGCAATATGAGGAAATTGATTAGTGGGGAAAATGACTGGATTTCTTTGAAACGCTCTGCTGTATTGAAGTCATACTTCCTGGATTTCAAAACAGTAGGCCTGATATCACCACGGTAGATAAGTTGCTGTTCTCACAGTGGTGTGGCTAGTTGGTGGAGTCACATAGCTGTCATGATAAGTCATGCAACAGAATGTACTGGTAACCCATACACAGTGTTCTGTAGTAGAGTAGTCACTGCCTGAGTACTGGTTTATGCACACATTTACTGGTCTAGCTAAGTAGGGGCCACATATCACATATTGGCATCAAAACCTTTTCTAGAATGTTGAATTCCATATGTTCACACTTCAGAAGCAACAATATAATCAATGTGAAAGTATTATTACAGTTTCAGTTAATTTGAGTTTGTACTCGATTTGGTTGTCTGTTTGAATGTGTACACTGACTCCTGTTGAGGACCTATTCGCAATATTTGAACTAAGTGCATGTATGATGTTGGACAGCATTCTACTAATCTGGACTTTAAACACCAAACATCTCGCCGCTGATATAACACTTATTTATTTCCTGGGAATTTAACATTCCGGAACCCTAAAACATCAAACATATCCCACCTGTTATAACACGTGTCGGGGTGTTTATCAGTCATTGTAAAACATCAAACATGGACACATCAATGCAATCATAAATTACAAAGTCACCGGACATGCATACATCATTCCGGAAGTCCCGCCCTAACACACGTCATACAGGAAGTCCATACGTCACACCGGAAGTCCCACCCAGCAAACTGGATGTCCCGCCCACCTGTCAAATCAATCTACAAGCCCCGCCCACCAGGGTCATAAATCACCAAAGTTACGGAATATACCTTACATTTACTACTAGCCTCGTTTGGCCATCACTAGCCCTATTTAACAGGGAGAAAACTTCTTAGAATTTGTTCCCTGCATTTACTAATGAGGCTTCATTAGTGTTATTTTAGCAGCAGAATATTATGCTGGCAGGACTCAGATTTTCTTTATCACAATAAAAGCCATCATAAAAAATCACTATTCCTAGGGAATAATAATAAATAAAAGTAAAGAAACATATTTGCTATTGGACTAAGTATATATTAAATACTAATATGATATAAATAACTTATTTTAAGTAACAACCCTATCACTGCATACAATAGCTATAACAACAGGATAACACCATGTTAAACTTATTCTGTTGAATATTTTCAGGAAAACAAAGCTTATGTTGTGTCGCATGGTGTCTTTTTAAATCAACCTTGATGTTTCCGGTTTTAGTCCTGAAAATATGACAGTAACCACTATAAGATTTGGTTATCAGAAAACATTTACCATAATTAGTGTTACCTTTAAAAAACAATTACTTTCACAATGTGGAAATGTATAAATATAATTAGATGTAGCACAAATTTGACCAATTAGTAGTCAGTCTTCTTACATGTGATGGGTCTGGAAGAGTACAGACACAAAAGCTTATAAAAGAGAGAGCGAAGAATGAACTTGAATGGTTATGCCCTGTTATGCATTATGACAAATGGAAGTGGGCGAGAGACAAAATGGAGGCATAGAGGGGAAAGAGCTGAGGTTTACAGAAATAACTGACACTTCCTGTCAACGTCTTATGCTCATCTATCTTAACCATCTCTTTAACCTCTGTGTCTGCCTGTCTCTCTTCCCTTTCTGCTCTGCCTTTCTATCTCCCTGGCTCTACCTCCCTCGCCTTTTGCTTCTTAAGTGTTATATCTTTCTGTTTCCACTGATCCGTTCACTTCCTGCAACACGCATGCACACTGTGCTCTCACTCCCCTATGCACACAATTACATAGTCTCTCTTATACAGACACAGAGACACACACAACGTGGTTGTTTAGACCAGAAACGCACGTATCGCTCAGAGTTGTTCGGACAGACACAGCTCAGGAGGACTGGTTCCTTTCTCTCTTGAAGTTAACATTTCGTCTAACTCAGGTACCTCTAACATAAAATGTATCTAATTGTGGCAGGTGTTTTGTAGGTTTTCTTTATAAACAAAACACAATAAGAATGCTAGGGTGGCGGTAGTGCACTACAATACTGTCATAGTAAGGTGAAATTCTGCTAAATGTTTTAATCAGTATCCTCTAATAGATTGTTGAATATGAAAGTATTTGTTTTTCTAACAGTTGAGTGGGTTGTATCTCTGTCGAGGGAATGTTTTTTCCACAATTGTTTTCAGTATTATCTTATGTAAGACATTCATTCATCTGTGTTTTTGATACAATACAAAAAACATTTGAATTTCCCCTAGAATTTTTGTCATTTCATATAAAGAGGAACTTATATGAAGTTTATATGTATTTACATCATCTTCAATCGTATGTCTGTATTGGTGACAAGTTAGAGTGTGTGAAACTCAGTAACACCAGGAAGTGAGAGTATCACTTAAGCCTTAGATTGTTTGCAGATCAACATGGTAATGTCATGGGAGCTTTACTACTATGGACACCTGTCTATAGTGTTTAGATCTGCAAACATCCATGGATCACACTCATAAGTTCTCTCTCATATCGCTCTTTCTCTATGCCAGCCTATCTCCCGCTCTCCACTCCCAACTCTCTAATTTTCCCCCAGATGGAGTTTGCCTGCAGTCACGTAGTGTGTAACTGGAGACAAGAGAGTGAAGAACTGAGGTCATGTTTGGGTTTGTACCCCTCTAATCCCAGAGGCGAACAGGGAATCTCAATTCCAGGTACACCCTGTAAACTTCCTGTCTCAGAGCACACATATGACAACAGGATCTCAGTCATCCCCCAGACAGGTATGCCACCAGTTAGCACGGTTATTCCATAGTTTTTCTATCAATGATTCAATCAAATTTATTTATAAAGCCCGTTTTACATCAGCAGTTGTCACAAAGTGCTTTTACAAAACACTGGGCTCTGTTGAGGTGCAGGGCTGTTGTTAGACTGTGCATCAACCTGGTTTCCTCATTGTTTAACATACTGACGGTGAAGAGGATGTCTTTTTCCTTTCCCCACAGAGCAAGGGATATTGCCTCCACCCCTACCTCCACGATGGTTTGGGTCTCGGAAGAAGCCTGGACCCTGCTTTCTGCCTCCACCGCCTCCCACTCTTGCCTTGCTGGCTCCTCCTCCCCTTCTCTCCTCCCTGCCTCAACCTCTCTCCAATCTGCCCCCCCCCCTACCTCCTCGAGGTGAGTACTTGGTTTGCTCTGAATTGACTTCACAATCCCTTTTACTTGTGGTTTAGTGTTACACATACAGATCATTCCATCCTTATGGGATAAGGTTGGATGTAGGTATTAGCAGTCCGGTGGTCATTCTTGATTGCTTCATTTCTGGGTCTTTGCAGTGATACGTTTGGGTTTAATTCATTGTATGTGTGTGTGTCTGTGTTTGGGTGGTTTGGTATGTGTATTTTCAGGTCAGGAGGTCCAGAATGAGAGCATTAGACTCAAGGCAAATGTTAACGTTCTCTCTCTCAGTGTTGGACATCTGGTTGATATCAGTAAAGGTGAGTGTATGAACTTAGTTTATCTGGTCATTTGCTGGCTTTAGGATTACCGATTGCTCATAGTTTTACCACTAATGCCTCGTCTCCACTGGTGCCAAACACTGGTGTTTTACCCAAAAGTCCAGAAATCTTTCTGTTTCCATTGACACGGGCCAGCAACAGTCGACCACTAGGCTGTGGCCGAGTAGCCCGGCTCTCACTTGATGCCAAGCCCTGGACTTTAAGACTTAGGGCGGGGTTTGTGGGTTGACGTGTTACGTGCTATGAAAACATGGCATGTTGTGCTATTCCAATGTGTATAGATTGCTTTAGGCTTCTCATAATGGTTTTCATCTGATCTATCAAACAGATCCCTGATAAAATAAAGAAAATGAAGCAAAAGTACAGGGAAGCAAAGACTCAGAACGGAAAGAGTTGGAACGATTGAAGGTGGTACGATGCCATTGACTCAATAGAAAAATGGAGCGCTGAGACCGAGACATAAAGTGCAGAACATATAACAACACAAAATTACCTCAGAATTCTTCGAAATCCTTCTATTAAAGTAGATAATTTTGACAAAATACTCATTAAACTAAATAATGAATATACTGGCTTACAGATGCAGCATCACAAGTGTAGGTGGAGAAGGAGCCAGTAGCAGGAGTTTGAGGAAAAAATTTGTTTTATTACTCAAGTTCAAACACCGTATTATAAACAAACTGAGCATGGCGTTATTGTTTATTTTATTTTACTACCAGAAAAATATTGCTTTTTAATTTTGCGTAAACAGAAAACCAAATCATGTTGATAGTTAACTCCTCTCTCCCGACCTGTGCCACTCCTTCTTAAGTTCTTGGTACCAAATGTATAGCCGAAACAGAAAAGTCTAGAGCCAACATTAGCATAAATCACCGATTTAGCCCTGGTACCGGGGTAAAGCACCAGTGAAAATATGGCATAAGGCAATGCTCTTACTGAGAGCAACTTACAGTTAGTGAATTTATTATTGTTACAGACATGAGGATTTTGCTGGACATGATCATGACATGATAGAGATAATAGAATATTCTACCACTCCAATTTAGCTGATAAGAATGATTTATTGCTTTGACCTTTGGATAAGGCTGTTTGATATTGATATGTGTGCCACTTACGGACAGTTTGTTTGGGACCGTTTTAGCCATTTCCGGGTGACCTATTATTTGAACAGGTGTCTTCAAGGTAGTCATTCTTGAAAAAGAACACACACTGGACAGACGGAGATTGGAAAAAAGTGTTATGGACAGACAAATATAAAGAACATTCATAAGACTCTTACCAAATAAAAAGATGTTAGAGAAGTGCTTGATGCCATCTTTTAAACATGGTGGAGGCAATATGATGGTCTTGGGGTGCTTTGGTGGTGGTGAACTGGGAGATTTGTACAGGGTAAACTGAAGGAAGGGTATGATGATATTTACATTTACATTCGGCAAGCTGGTATGGGCATGACCTTACTTTGAGCGGAACACACCCTGGCAACAGCACACTTGGCAAGTTGGATTAAGATAAAAAAAAGACCAATAATATAACCACTGCCTGCAATATCATGTTTAGTAGAAAACCTCCCCATTAACTAAAAGTAGGCCATGTAAAGAAAACCTATGGAATTTCGTACCTTCCTCCTGGATCTTACCAGCCAAATCAGTCAGTTCTTCAGTGCTATCAGATATGAAGGTATAACACTCAGTTCTAATAATTGCACAGTTCCTTGCACAGCCAGTCATGTTAATGACTTCTCCCACCAGGATGGTAATGCAATCTATAGGGAATGCTATAGCAAAAAATATTTTGACTTCAGTGATGACTGGAGTATGTAATGACTTTAAGGGAGAATCTGAACTCAGTTTTACATGCGGAATTACGTAACCCGATTAACATTATCCCCACCATAAAGGTTCGGGCCATGAATGGAGTTCCGTTCAGAGCAGTCATGCCTGAATTTATAAGGTTAACGATAATGAGAAATTCTTCCTATTTGTTGGTCCATCAGATTGGTGTTGACACTGGTCTCGTACATCACTTTGTAGAGCCAAGACACCAGGATACAGCTTGTTTTGTCATAGAGTCAGGTAGATAATCTGCATAACCTCCATACTGCACCACCAGAAAACACAAAAACAATTAACAAAAACATATTGACTTGTTTGTCTTCAGCAATGTAAGAACCTACAAGAAGTGGAATATTTCCTAATTGGTTTAAGTCCTACACAAATAATGGTAAACACTTGAAGTGTAGTGTCATAACATGGTCATAACTCTGTCATAACCATGTCATAAGATGTCATGTCAGCTGACATAACATGTTATATCCTGTCATAACATGGTCACGATATCAGAAAGAGTCCATAAATCATCTCTTCCTGTAACAATGGCATTTTTTTTCATTATTGCTTGGAGAAGTCATCTAATTTCATGGTTCTTATAATGTCATCAGCCAATGACATTGCCATTTTGTCCATGTAACGTCAAGGGCTGCAGTCCCCTTTTCTACTAATGTTGTTTTTTCAATTAAAGATGTAATTTTCTTGACTTCACTTAATTTCTACAACAATTAATATTATTTACGTATCTAACAAGGACTTCCAGATAAAGGTTTTTTACTATTTTATATTAGGTATTTTAATACGTTTCACTTATTACTCAGTCTAAGCACTTTACATCATTACAAGGAAGGTTATACACTAGAAATAGTGGCTTATGGCAATGTAGGTCTTCAAATTAATGGAATACATATCACTCAAATACATATCACTGAAGTACTATCACATCATAAAACCAGACCAATGGTTCTTTAATGGGTGTAGATTCTGACTCACCGACCACTGTCAGCGGATGAGGAAACAGATTTGTGTAAGTCCTGTAGTCAGAATAGTCCTGGGGGTTGGCAACTGGGAGAAAATAAATAGCAGTTTGCCTTATTCCCTAGAAAGCAGAACATGGGGTTAGTTATAACTGCTGAAAAGGACTAACTGCAAAAAAAACATGACCAACTTGGTTTGGTGTGGCTAAACACGATTGTGTTAGGCATCAATCTTTTACCAGTAAACCCTTGTGTGTCCTGGCATCCTGGTGCATAAGTTGGGCTGCTAAACTCTAAACCATTTCTTCCATTAGGGAGTATCAGAGGGATGGTGTCTGAGACAGCAGAGAATTTATTTACTTGCATGTATGTAATTGTTCCATACTCTGTTTGCAAAGATCATAAGAGAGGCAGACCCCAGTTTAAAGTGGCTTCAAAGAGGTCTATTGATGTAAAAACAATAAGATATGAGAGCGGTAACCATGGTATCAAGGTCAAAACATTCTTCTTGACTGATGAGTTTGAGAATATAAATTGGCCTTCATACCTGAAGGGTTTAGGGCAGAAAATCAAGGTGTGGGACTTGTGGGGAAGCTAAGATTAGCATTTACCAAGGTCATGGAGCCCGGCAGCTAGGGCACAAATTAAGACCATTCAATATACATAACATTTAAATAACATCAGCAAGAAACCGAAATTGCTTTGTGTACCAAACATAGCAAAAATGTTTTGAACAGGCATGCTTTATAAACGATTAAAGTAATTTAAGTCTTTCAAGGGTCAGGACTTATGACACTTAGTGACATGCTGTACCACTGTTGAAGTATTCCTTCATTTTTCTTCTGGCCTCCAAGTAGTCATGTGGTTATATAAACACACAAAATATACATATATTTTATGAATAATTTGTAAATCACATTAAAATGGCAAATAGAAAATATTTTTAACTTCTAGAAATACTAAAATGAACTGTGACAATTAAAATGTACATTTATCAAAAGTTGAAATTAAATTAACTTTGGCACATATGATTCGGGCACAGTACTTTTCCCATCCATGACATGGCATAATTTAAAGCCCAAGTGTGATGGTGCGAGTGTAACGAGTGCGTAAAAGTGAGGCAAAAAGGGAAAACAAATAAAACGGACGATTGTAGTCAATAGTCTTTCTCTTTTACTTGAAATTAATAAATGCAAAGTGCGCCAACATGGGTAACGACAGACAAATAATAATCTGTGAGGTGCGGTGGGTGCACAACAGATTATAAACACAACTAAACAGTGATTGGAAACAGCTGCGTCCTCAGAATGCGCTGCTGTCATCACTCTCCTGCCGGTGGTTAGTACAGCGGTGAGGTGGAGCACTGGAGAGGAAGCAGACATTACAGTACCCCCCCCAGTCACGGCTCCTGATGCCGCCATGCGCTGGCAACCCGGACGACCTCGAGCGCAAGGAGCAGGCCGGTCCGGGCAGCGAGCATGGAACTCCGATGTCAGGGAGGGGTCGCAGATGTCCAACGCCCAGACCCAGCTGCGCTCCTTAGGGCTGTAACCTGCCCAGTCCACCAGGTACTGGACCCGGCCCCGCTGCAGCCGGGAGACCAGGATAGAGGTCACCTGATATGCCGGACCCCCAGCCACCTCCACCGGGTTAATATTGCTGCAGGACCGGATTCCCCCCAGCGGACCAGGAACCACCGACCTGAGGAGAGAGACATGGAAAGTGGGTGAGATGTTTGTGTATGGTGGAGTGAGCTGGAGTGTGTATGAGATGTCGTTTACCTTCCGGAAGACACGAAAAGGACCCACATTCCGGGGCCTAAGCTTACGGCAGGGCAGATGGAAGGGAAGATCCCTCGTGGACAGCCATAACTTGCCCCCGGGCGGTACTCCGGTGCACCCAGGGAGTTTTGAGCATATTCCACCCAGGGGAGAAAGCGTGTCCGCTCACCTGGACCGTCCATGCAGTAGGACCAGAGGAACCTTCCCAGTTCTTAAGTAGTGCACTCCGCCTGTGTGAGTGACAGTGCAGCATGACTAACGTAAAACGTTCTCCCTTCAATGTGTTTTGAACCAGTGTAACACACAGTCAGAAAGACCAATCAACTTTTCAAGACCATTGATTGGTCAGTCATATCAAATGCTGCTCGGTCTAAAAGGATAAGAATTAAGACCTTATTTCCATCAGAGTTTAATCTAAGATCGCTGATTATTTTAGTAAGAGCAATTTCCGTGCTCTGTTTTGTTCTAAAGCCTGACTGAAATTCCTCCAGAATATTATTTTCTTTAAGAAAGGAGTTTACACTTCTGGTAAGATGCTAACTGCATTTCGATGTACTGTACTCCTACTGTTCAATAACAATAAAGTTGAATCTAATCTAATCTTTATTTGCAGTGAAGTTTATTTGCACGGAATATTTTCAAGTATTTTACTAAGGAACGGAAGGTTGAATTTCGGCCAAGAGTTGGTTAGTGCGTTATCATCTACGTTGGATTTCTTTGGTAAGGATTTAACAACAGCTGTTTTGAAGGCATCTGGGAAGATGCCTGTTTGAAAAGATGTATTTGTAATGTTCAAGATATGATTTGAAACACTGTCAAATACCACTTAAAAAATGCTGTGGATACAGGTTAAATACATGAGGTGGAGTTACTTCCAGTACCAGTCTTGCAAATTCTGGTTAATGTAATTCAGGTGAATTTTCCCCTGTCTTTTTCACACAGTTTGCTGACATCATCTGTGTTTACATCAGCAGTAATACTGGCTCTAATTGTAGTTATTTTGTTTATCACATTTTGATGCAGAGAACTGTGGGGGATGGAGGCAGTGTTGAGTAGCTGGTCAATGGTGTAGAGTAAAATTCTAAAGTTCCCAGCATTCTCTATAATAATTTTGGGAAAGTAATCCTTTCTAGACAGACACATTGCTTTGTTGTAGGCAGCCATGGCTTCTTTGTATATACAAAAAATTAAGGGAACACGTAATCAACACTGTACAACATCAAGTCAATTAAACTTCAGGGATATCAATCTGTCCAGTTAGGAAGCATAAGCGATTGTGAATCAGTGTCACCTGTTTTGGTGGAAATGAAAGTGAAAACAGGTGCACTGGAGAGGCAACAGCAAGACAACCCCCAAAAAGGGAATGGTTTTGCAGGTGGTGGCCAATTGCTCTCTCCTTATCCTTCCTGACTGATTCTTCTCTAGTTTTGCGTTTTGCTAGTGTCCTTGTCACTACTGGTAGCATTAGGCGGTACCTGCAGCCAATTCAGGTTTCACAGGTAGTCCAGCACCTCAAAGATGGCACATCCATACGTGCCATCGCAAGAATATTTGCTGTGTCTCCCAGTACAGTCTCAAGAGCATGGAGGAGATACCAGGAGATGGGCCGTTACACAAGGAAAGCTGGACAGGGCTATAGAAGGGCATCAGCAGGACCGGTATCTGCTCCTTTGTGCGAGGAGGAACAGGAGGACCACTGCCAGAGCCCTACAAAATGAGCTCCAGCGGGCTACTGGTGTGCATGTTTCTGACCAAACTGTCAGAAACAGACTCCATGAGGGTGGCATGAGGGCCAGATGTCCTCTAGTGGGACCTGTGCTCACAGCCCAGCACCGAGCAGCTCGATTGACATTCACCTGAGAACACTAGAATTGGCAGGTCTGCCATTGGCGCCCCTTCGCTTCACAGATGAGAGCCGGTTGACACTGAACACGTGAAAGACGTGAAGGAGTCTGGAGACGCCGTGGTGAACGTTATGCTGCCTGCAACATCATACAGTATGACCAGTTTGGCGGTGGGTCAGTGATGGTCTGTGGAGGCATATCCTTGGAGGGTCACACATACCTTCACATGCTAGCCAACGGGACCCTGACTGCTTAGGGACATAATAACTTTTGTTTTCTGTATGTGCTAGAGGAGATGACTAGAGGAGGTGGAAGCAGTGCGTTAGCTTAGCTTAGCTTAGCTAGCATGCTAATTTAATATTTGCTTACATTTTAGCAAACCCTAACGTGTCGAACAGACAAAGAAAGGATATGCGTTTTCAGTTTTATAAGCATTATTATTAGTATGAAATGGTAAAACATAAAAACACTTTTACTAAATGTAGCCATAGTCCGTTATGGTTTTCAAACGCTGGGTAGCTGAGTTACCGGACAACAAAGGACGAATGCTAAAAACATGCTAACGCTAACGCAAGAACAGTCTGGTAAGTAACATCAAATAACCTATTTATCATGAAATAATGTAATACAAATGTGATCATTATAGATATTGTCTGCTTTGTGTATTTGGAATGGGAGAACTGTTGGTGGCTGTTTGTGGTCTGATTTCAATGATAAAGAGTGAAATAATTATGGGTGTCATAAACATATTGGACTGCTTGCACAAAAGGTGACTAATTTCATTGTTCTGTTCACATTTATTGTGATACAATGCATATTTGTGTAAGAAAAAGGGTTTGAAAAGTTTTTTTGGAATACTAGAACTCTTCCACATGGTTCTGTGGTCTGATTTCAAGGTCCCAATCATCTCATTAGTATGTGTTTAAATGTGTCCCCTCTGCTCCCCACATTTGTCGATCATTGTTGTTGCTGTCTGCATGTAACCGGTGAGTGTTTTCGGTTTACTGCTCAAATATCAGCCCTTTTATTTTCATTACGTTTGTTTTTGTATGCTCGGTGTTTGTGTTTTCATTAAAAACCCCTGCATCGAGTGAGATCCGCCTGCGCCTGGTTCCTCCACTACCACTCCCGTTACAGAATGATCGACCAAAAAGGAACCCGTAGGCGTGCGAATAAAACCCGCCATGGTCACAGGGATAACTC
Source organism: Esox masquinongy (assembly GCA_016801175.1). Taxonomy (NCBI): domain Eukaryota; kingdom Metazoa; phylum Chordata; class Actinopteri; order Esociformes; family Esocidae; genus Esox; species Esox masquinongy. The sequence continues at coordinate 9,862 of JACXGI010013014.1, read as the reverse complement.
TCTGTGGCCGTGGGAGAAGCCAGAGACGCCGGAGGAGGAAGCTCGGTGTCTCTACGCTTATTCCGGCTACTCCCCTCCGATTTGTCCGACAAGAGGGGAGTATTCCTGGAGGGGTGATTGGGGGTCTGACTCCCTCTCCTCGGACGATGAGGAGGTGGTCTATGGGAGAGTGAAGGAAAACCGCCTGAGGGAGCAAGGCTGGAGGTCGCCCCAAGAAAATTTTGGGTGGCGCTATGGGGCGTAGACCAACGGGGAGTGGTCAAGCCCCTGACTCGGCAGGAGGAGGTAGTGATCAAAGGGCTCCTACAGGAGATGCAGGAGGCGAAGAGGACAGGACGTAGGAGAGGAGGCCGTAGGAGGAAATGGCAGCCCGTGCCTCCTACCTGCCACGGTATGGACTGGACGGGTAGTCCCCTGGCCATTCAGCGTGGCCCACTCCCTGCTCTGCGTCCTGCTGCCGCCCCGCGGCCTACCTCGCGGCCTACCTCGCTGCCTACCCCGCGGCCTACCTCGTGGCCCGCTGCTCCCTCAGCTGCTGCTCCGCAGTCAGCCTTACGTCCGGTGCCAGCCCCAAGGCGCTGGGTGTTCTCAGCGGCCCCTGCTGCCCAGGAGCCGCAGCCAGCGCCAGCTGCTGCCCTGGAGCCGCATCCAGCGCCAGCTGCTGCCCTGGAGCCGCAGCCAGCGCCCCCTGCTGCCCAGGAGCCACAGCCAGCGCCCCCTGCTGCCCTGGAGCCGCAGCCAGCGCCCCCTGGTGCCCTGGAGCCGCAGCCAGCGCCCCCTGGTGCCCTGGAGCCGCAGCCAGCGCCCCCGGCTGCCCAGGAGCCGCAGCCAGCTCCTCCAGCCGTCCAGTGGCCGACGCCGCCAGCCCCTCCAGCCGTCCAGTGGCCGACGCCGTCTGCTCCTCCAGCCGTCCAGTGGCCGACGCCTCCAGCTAATCCAGCCGTCCAGTGGCCGACGCCGTCAGCTCCCCCTGCCGCCCTGTTGTCGCTGCCGCCAGAACCCGCCGAGGACTGGCCGTCGCCACCCGATCCCACCGAGGACTGGCCACCGCCACCCGATCCCGCCGAGGACGGGCCGCCGCCACCCGATCCCGCCGAGGACTGGCCGCCGCCACCCAATCGGAAGATATCAGTAAGGAGAAGGGTACAAAAGAATTTCCAAAGCATTAGATATACCATGGAACACAGTGAAGACAGTCAAGTGGAGAAAATATGGCACAACAGAGACATTACCAAGAACTGGATGTCCCTCCAAAATTGATGAAAAGACGAGAAGAAAACTGGTCAGGGAGGCTTCCAAGAGGCCTACGTCAACATTAAAGGAACTGCAGGAATTTCTGGCAAGTACTGGCTGTACTGGATGTGACAACAATCTCCTGTATTCTTCATATGAATGGGCTATGGAGTAGGGTGGCAAGACGGAAGCCTTTTCTTACAAAGAAAAACATCCAAGCCCGGCTGAAGTTTGCAAAAACAAACATAAAGTCCCCCAAAAGCATGTGGGAAAATGTGTTATGGTCTGATGAAACCAAGGTTGAACTTTTTGGCCATAGTTCCAAAAGGTATGTTCGGTGCAAAAACACCACAGCAAATCACCCAAAGAACACCATACCCACAGTGAAGCATGGTGGTGGCAGCATCATGCTTTGGGGCTGTTTTTCTTCAGCTGGAATCGGGGCCTTAGTCAGGGTAAAGGGAATTATGAACAGTTCCAAATACTAGGCAATTTTGGCACAAAACCTTCAGGTGTCCGTTAGAAAGCTGAAGATGTAGAGGTAGTTCACCTTTCAGCACGACAACGACACAAAGCACACATCCAAATCCACAAAAGCATCTCTTCACCAGAAGAAGATTAACGTTTTGGAATGGCCCAGCCAGAGCCCAGACCTGAATCCAATTGAACATCTGTGGGGTGATCTGAAGAGGGCTGTGCACAGGAGATGTCCTCGCAATCTGACAGATTTGGAGCGCTTTTGCAAAGAAGAGTGGGCAAATATCGCCATGTCAAGATGTGCCATGCTAATAGACTCCTACCCAAAAAGACTGAGTGCTGTAATAAAATCAAAAGGTGCTTCAACAAAGTATTGTAGTTTAAGGGTGTGCAGTAGTTTAAGGGTGTGCACACTTATGCAACCAGGTTATTGTGAGTTTTTTATTTTTCCCCCTTAAAGGTGGATAAAGATCTGACATGATTTATCTTTGTCTCATTCTTTTACAACACAATAACCTGGCATTTTAACAGGGTTGAGTAGACTTTTTATATCCACTGTATATATCATGTCTGAAAAATCAGGCGCATTTGTAAAAATATAACCAATGAACGTATACTTTATAGTCATCTTAAGATTAGGCCTTTTTGACTTAGTAATAAACTGTGTTTATAAAGATTTTGTCTGTACGGAACTATTTTATGCAATTTTTAGTCCTGTTTCACAGTCCATTTTAAAATCTCAGAGGATATAAGTGTCTAAAAGGTCAGTTAACTGGTTAAGCATACTTTTATGCTACCCTCTACTTTGCAGAGGGTAGACAATATATATACCTACAATGGTAACATTACAGATGTTTACCAATTTAAGACTTAATGCTAGCATCAGAAGACTGCTTGAGAATGGAGATATCATTTAGCAAGGAAAATGAAAGATGTATCATTACGCCTCTGGTCACTTCAGCAAAATAAGGAACTCACTGTAACAAAAAAAAGAGATGTTATGAACTGATTTACATGTGTCAGGGCTAACGCAGCCCTTATTTCATTTTGATTGACGAAGTACCATTAAGATTTTCTGTGCTGTACCACAGTCAACATTTTATTATTCTGAGCACCCAATGCATTCAGATAAATAGTACATTTTTCAATTGTTTGGTAACTTGTCCATAGCCTATTTTCTTAACAGAAATCCTTGCCAGCACAGATTTGCATTTAAGTCATTAGGCTGACAATCTTATCCAGAGCAGTTTACAATAGTACATACATTTTCACATGTTGCAAGCACAATGGTCTACCAACAGAGCTACATGACAAACTTAAAGACACACTCTTTTTCTTAAAACATCCTCTAAAATTGTTCTAAAACATTTTAAATTCAACCCTTTAAAAATATCTGATATAAATCCACTTTCTTCCTCTCTCTGCAGCAACAGGCGTCCAGAGCACTGAGAAGCCTGCGGTGCATTGTGGGAGATGTAGTGCTGCCTTGTCATCCCTGAGCTCTATACAGAACAAACACGATCCCGCAGTGAGTTCTCAATTTGATCCAAATTCAGATTTCTTTATTCTTCTCATGAGATACTTTTTGTTCTTGGAAATAACCCCTCTCCACTCATACACTATCAATTACTCATCCTTCATCTCTCATTCGGGATAGGATAGGATTAACTTTAATTTCCCTGAGAGGAAAATCATCCAAGACCACCCAAACTGATGTTCGGAGGTTGAATATTTTGCGATGTTATTTGGTAAAGCATCAGCTGCATTTTTGAAATTATTGATGGGCGTCACAGTTTGCAGCAATTCACACAAATAATTATTAATCATCCCAATGTGCACTACCAGTCAAAAGTTTTAGAATACATTTTTTTTTAAGCAGAAAATGGTACAAAGGGTAAGCTGAAACCTGCCAAAGGTTAAAAAGTGTTTAGGTTACCAAAAACTGGAAATTAATGTACATTTCAGAGTAATAGAAAAGGCCATTTTCAGGGAACAAGTAATAGGTTAATAACTTACAGCTGTTGTGCAGCAATGGAAGCAAATTAAGCCTTCAATGTTGATGCTACCAATTCCTACAGGTGTCCCAACTTGGGTTGATTACTTGCAAACCCTCTGTCTGTATAAATGCAGTATAGGAACCAATTGTTACTTCACCCTCTTATGCCTTATTTGGACAGTATTGTAGTGCATGAGTGATTATTGCTATCATCATGGTGAGAAAAAGGCAATTAACAAAAGAAGACAGCCAAACCATTATAACCATTGAAAAGTCTAGGTCTTCCCTTTAGAGAAATTACAACCCTGTTTACAAAAAAGTTTGGATGCTATCAAATGTTGAAACTGAGAAATTTTGTTGTTTTTGGAAAAATACATGCCCATTTTGATTTTGAGGCCAGCAACACGTTTCAGAAAAGTTTGGACAGGGGCATGTTTACTACTGTGTTGCATCACCTCTTTTGACAATACTCTGTAAGCTTTTGGGAACTGAGGAGACCAGTTGCTGTAGTTTCCAAAGTGAAATGTCTTCCCATTCTTGTTTGATATAGGACTTCAGCTGCTCAACAGTTTGGAGTCTCTTTTGTCATATTTTTTGTTTCATAATGCGGCAAATATTTTCAATGGTGAGAGGTCTGAACTGCAATAAGGGCAGTTTAGCACCCAGCCTTTTTTGCTATGGAGCCATGCTAGAGAGAGGAAGTATACTGTTTATTTCACTTTTATGTACAGTTGTGCTTAAAAGTTTGACCTTGGAGAATTGGTAATATACTCTGAACAAAATTATAAACGCAACACTTTTGTTTTTGCCCCCATTCATCATGAGCTGAACTCAAAGATCTAAGACTTTCTCTATGTACACAAAAGGCCTATTTCTCTCAAATATTGTTCACAAATCTGTCTAAATCTGTGTTAGTGAGCACTTCTCCTTTGCTGAGATAATCCATCCACCTTACAGGTGTGGCACATCAAGATGCTGATCAGACAGCATGAGTATTGCACAGGTGTGCCTTAGATTGGCCACAATAAAAGGCCACTCGAAAATGTGCAGTTTATCACACAGCACAATGCCACAGATGTCGCAGGTTTTGAGGGAGCGTGCAATTTGGCATGCTGACTGCAGGAATGTCCACCAGAGCTGTTGCCCGTGAATTGAATGTTCATTTCTCTACCATAAGCCATCTCCAAAGGTGTTTCAGAGAATTTGGCAGTATCCAACCGGCCTCACAACCGCAGACCACGTGTAACCACACCAGCCCAGGACCTCCACATCCAGCATCTTCACCTCCAAGATCGTCTGAGACCAGCCACCCAACAATCGGTTTGCATAACCGAAGAGTTTCTGCACAAACTGTCAAGAACCGTCTCAGGGAAGCTCATCTGCATGCTCGTTGTCCTCATCGGGGTCTCGACCTGACAGCAGTTCGTCGTCGTAACCGACTTGAGTGGGCAAATGTTCACATTCGATGGCGTCTGGCACTTTGGAGAGGTGTTCTCTTCACGGATGAATCCCGGTTTTCACTGTATAGGGCAGATGGCAGACAGCGTGTATGGCGTCGTGTGGGTGAGCGGTTTGCTGATGTCAACGTTGTGGATCGAGTGGCCCATGGTGGCGGTGGGGTTATGGTATGGGGAGGCGTGTGTTATGGACAACGAACACAGGTTCATTGTATTGATGGCATTTTGAATGCACAGAGATACCGTGACGAGATCCTAAGGCCCATTGTTGTGCCATTCATCCACGACCATCACCTCATGTTGCAGCATGATAATGCGCGGCCCCATGTTGCAACGATCTGTACACAATTCCTGGAAGCTGAAAACATCCCAGTTCTTGCATGGCCAGCATACTCACCGGACATGTCACCCATTGAGCATGTTTGGGATGCTCTGGATCGGCGTATACGACCGCGTGTTCCAGGTCCTGCCAATATCCAGCAACTTCGCACAGCCATTGAAGAGGAGTGGGCTAACATTCCACAGGCCACAATCAACAACCTGATCAACTCTATGCGAAGGAGATGTGTTGCACTGCGTGAGGCAAATGGTGGTCACACCAGATACTGACTGGTTTTCGGACCCCCCCAATACAGTGAAATTGCACATTTTAGAGTGGCCTTTTATTGTGGCCATCCTAAGGCACACCTGTGCAATACTCATGCTGTCTGATAAGCATCTTGATATGCCACACCTGTAAGGTGGATGGATTATCTCCGCAAAGGAGAAGTGCTCACTAACACAGATTTAGACAGATTTGTGAACAATATTTGAGAGAAATAGGCCTTTTGTGTACATAGAGAAAGTCTTAGATCTTTGAGTTCAGCTCATGATAAATGGGGGCAAAAACAAAAGTGATGCGTTTACAATTTTGTTCAGTGTATGTACCATTTGTAAAGAAAACATGAGTGAGCGGGCAAAACACAGGTCTTTTATTTCTTATGGGATTCATATTCAACTGCAGGTCATAACAGAATGGCACAATCATAAAATAAAACATGGCAACAAAGAAAAAAATGAACTGACCCCTGTTCAAAAGTCTGCATACCCTTAGTTCTTAATACTGCGTATTACCCCCTTTAGAATCAAAGACAGCATGCAGTCTTTTGTAATAGTTTCTGAGGCCCCGAATTCTTGCAGGTGGTATAGCTGCCCATTCGTCTTGGAAAAATGCCTCCGGAACATTGCAAAGTCTTTGATCATCTTGCATGAACCGCACGTCTGAGATCTCCCCAGAGTGGCTCGATGTTATTAAGGTCAGGAGGCTGTGAACCAGAACCTTCACCTTTTTCTGCTGTAACCACTGGAGGGTCAACTCGGCCTTGTGCTTAGGGTCATTGTCGTGCTGTCCAAGAGCATCCCATGCGCATCTTGTCATCGATTTTCACAAGATTCCCTGTGCCTTTAGAGCTCTCACACCCCAATACATCAGTGAGCCACCACCATGCTTCACAGTGGGGATGGTATTCTGTTCCCTATAGACCTTGTTGACCCCTCTCCAAACATAGCGCTTACGGTTGTGACCATAAAGCTCTATTTTGTTCTCGTCACTCCAAATTACAGTGTGCCAGAAGCTGTGAGGCGTGTCAAGGTGTTGTCGGGCATATTGTAACCGGGCTTTTGTGTGGCATTGGTGCAGTAAAGGCTTCTTTCTAGCAACTCGACCATGCAGCTTATTTTTGCTCAAGGGTCGTCATATTGTGCTCCTTGAAACAACCACACTGTCTTTTTCCAGAGCAGCCTGTATTTCTCCTCAGGTTACCTGTGGGTTTTTCTTTGTATCCCGAACAATTCTTCTGGCAAAAATCTTTTTTGGTCTACCTGACCTTGGCTTGGTATCAAGCAGATTTGGGGAGTAACGGATTACAAAAAATCAGTAACTGTAATCCGTTACATTACCAAGTAAAATATTGTAATCGTATTACAGATACTTTTGAAAACATGTATGATTACATTTGGATTACTTCAATGGAAAAGATTAGGTGCGTGAAATACTTACGACACGTTGCATGCTTGATTTTGTTTTTAAATGTTTTAAAAACATTGTTATTTGAATCAAAATAACAATTGCACGCCTCAGTTGTTGTGTGTGATCATCATGCGAGCAAAGGTGGGCGCGCATAACCAGATTAGTGACCGATGAAGCGCACCTGCGTGAAGTTGGCCCCCCAACCAACGCAAAACTTCGGCAAAATAGGCTCAATCGTTTGTGCTTGGTTTGTGCTGGTTTGTGCCATTAAAATATTTGTATGTGCTGCTGTCATTTTTTAGATATTAAAGAATATTTATAGGTCATTCTGAGGTCACTCAGCCCCCCAACATCCTCCAAAATCACGAAAATAGTCTTGTTTGTTTGTGCTTCGTTTGTGCTGTTAAAATTTTTGCTTGTGCTGCTTCGGTATTTTATATATTAGACATTTAATTATTGGTGATGACGTCACTCAGCCCCCCAACATGCTCCAAATTGAGTCAAAATAGGCTCATTCGTTTGTGCTTGGTTTGTGCTGGTTTGTGCTGTTAAAATATTTGTTTGTGCTGCTGTCATTTTTTAGATATTAAAGAATATTTTATAGGTCATTCTGAGGTCACTCAGCCCCCCAACATCCTCCAAAATTAACGAAAATAGCCTCGTTTGTTTGTGCTTCGTTTTTGCCGGTTTGTGCTGTTAAAATTTTCGTTTGTGCTGCTTCGGTATTTTATATATTAGACATTTAATTATTGGTGATGACGTCACTCAGCCCCCCAACATGCTCCAAATTGAGTCAAAATAGGCTCATTCGTTTGTGCTTCGTTTGTGCTGGTTTGTGCCGTTAAAAGTTTCGTTTGTGCTGATGCAGCGTTTTATATATTAGACATTTAATTTTAGGTGTCACCAGCTCCACAACCTGCTCCTCAAAATTGGCTCAATCATGTATGCTCCGTTTGTGCCGCTGAAAGGTTTGTTTGTGCTGCTACTGTTTTAGGTACATAGCCACATTCTCACTGGATAGTGCACTGGCTCTCTTTCCACTATAGCTCTGTCACTATCGGTAAAGCAGTAGCAAAAACAAACCTTTATCAGCACAAAAGGAGCACAAATGATTGAGCCTATTTTGAGTTTTGAGTGAACCTATGAAATATCATTTAATATCTAAAAAATGACAGCAGCACAAACCAACACGAAAGATTAAGCCTATTTTGCCTAGTTTTGCGCTTTACACAGGTAAAATAAGTTTAATCGCTTCTGCTCCAGTTGTGCTGCTGTCATTTTTTAGATATTAGTCCTAAATATATTTTATAGATAACTCCAAGGTCACTCAGTCCCCCAAATCCTCCAAATTCACCCATAAAAGTATTGTTTGTTTGTGCTTTGTTTGTGCTTGTCGGGGCCATTATAAGTTTCGTTTGGGCTGCTTCGGTGTTTTAAATATTAGACATTTAATTACAGGGTATGGTGTCACCAGCCCCCCAACATCTTCCAAAATCAGTCAAAATAGTCTCATTCGTTTGTGCCGTTAAAAATTTTGTTTGTGCTGCTTCGGTATTTTATATATTAGACATTTCATTTTTGGTAATGTCACTCAGCCCCCCAACAGGCTCCAAATTGAGTCAAAATATTATCCTTTGTTTGTGCTTCATTTGTGCCGGTTTGTGGCGTTAAAAGTTTTGTTTTTGCTGCATCGGTGTTTTTAATATTAGACGTTTGATTAGAGGTGAAGACGTCACCAGCCACCCAACTCCAAACTGACTCAAAATAGGTTCAATCGTTTATGGTCCGTTTGTGCTGGTTTGTCCTGTTCAAATTTTCGTTTGTGCTGCTATCATTTTTTAGACATGAAAGAATATTTCACTGGTCATTCTGAGATCACTCAGCTCCCCGACATACTTCAAATTCACCCGAAATAGTCTTGTTTGTTTGTGCTTCGTTTGTGCATTAAAAGTTTAGTTTGTGCCAGCCGCCCAAGATTGACTCAAAATAGGCTCAGTCGTTTGTGCTGGCACAGTTTCTGGTATAACCTAATTTTCTACTGGATAGCGCATTGGCTTTCCACTCTTTCCACTATAGCTATGTCATTACTTCAACTAATTTCGTAAGAACGTCGCAAAAACTATATTTTAACCAGCTCAAATGGAACACAAACGACTGAGCATATTTTGAGTGAATATGTAGCATGTCGTTCCCGTGCTCGTTTGTGCCGTAAATGTTTGTGCTGCTATCATTTTTTAGATATTAAATAATATTTCATAGGTCAAATTCACTCAAAATAGGCTCAATCATTTGTGCTCCTTTTGTGCCGATAAAGGTTTGTTTTTGCGACTGCTTTCTTACCGATAGTGACAGAGCTATAGTGGAAAGAGAGTAAAGCCAGTGGGCTATCCAGTGGGAATGTAGCTACAGTATCTCACAAAAGTGAGTACACCCCTCACATTTTTACAAATATTTGATTATATCTTTTCATGTGCCAACACTGAGGAACTGATACTTTGCTACAATGTAAAGTAGTGAGTGTACAGCTTGTATAACAGTGTAAATTTGCTGTCCCCTCAAAATAACTCAACACACAGCCATTAATGTCTAAACCGCTGGCAACAAAAGTGAGTACACCCCTAAGTGAAAATGTCCAAATTGGGCCCAATTAGCCATTTTCCCTCCCCGGTGTCATGTGACTCGTTAGTGTTA
>JACXGI010013013.1:0-21609 GCA_016801175.1 Esox masquinongy | reverse complement strand
GAGAACATAACTTTGGATCACTCAGCAGCAGTCCAGTCCTTTTTGTCTTTAGCCCAGGCGAGACGCTTCTGACGCTATGTCTTGTTCAAGAGTGGCTTGACACAAGGAATGCGACAGCTGAAACCCATGTCTTGCATACGTCTGTGCGTGATGGTTCTTGAAGCACTGACTCCAGCTACAGTCCACTCTTTGTGAATCTACCCCACATTTTTGAATGGGTTTTGTTTCACAATCCTCTCCAGGGTGCAGTTATCCCTATTGCTTGTACACTTTTTTCTACCACATCTTTTCCTTCCCTTCGCCTCTCTATTAATGTGCTTGGACACAGAGCTCTGTGAACAGCCAGCCTCTTTAACAATGACCTTTTGTGTCTTGCCCTCCTTGTGCAAGGTGTCAATAGGCGTCTTTTGGACAGCTGTCAAGTCAGCAGTCTTCCCCATGATTGTGTAGCCTACAGAACTAGACAGAGAGACCATTTAAAGGCCTTTGCAGGTGTTTTGAGTTAATTAGCTGATTAGAATGTGGCACCAGGTGTCTTCAATATTGAACCTTTTCACAATATTCTAATTTTCTGAGATACTGAATTTGGGGTTTTCATTAGTTGTCAGTTATAATCATCAAAATTAAAAGGAATAAACACTTGAAATATATCAGTCTGTGTAGAATGAATGTATACATTATACAGGTTTCACTTTTTGAATGGAATTACTGAAATAAATCAACTTTTTGATGATATTCTGATTATATGACCAGCACCTGTATATGACCAGAAGATATCTGCAGTTAATGTTTTAAGTTGATGTTTCATATTTGAGTGTCTGAGATATTTCCCATTTAAATTCTATAAACTTGCCAGTCCGTCCTTCGTTTTGCATTGCCTTTTAGTCTCCTCATCATCGCTTTAGATAAACCACTCTGGGCTACCTAATACTATGCCCTTCTCGTTTTGTAAGAGAGGAGGAGGAGGAAACTAATCATCTTATTGTTAAAATTCAGTCCTGCAAACATTAGGCAGGATTCTTCACAGTGACCTTTTAATTACAGCAGCTAATTGTTAAAACATCCTCCTTAAACATCGTACCTCAACATATATAGTTTTCTCCTGTTTCCTTTTCCCCAAGCGACTGCAGTTTGTCTATGCTTTACCGCACAAAACAAATGTTTTTAGCATACTGATGCATAATAACACAAAATTAAATACAGAATTTTTCAAAATAATTTCCAATTGCAATTGGTAATGTGACGTTTTTTTGGATATGTAGCCCAAAAACCTGTGAGTGGGTATGTTGGAATAATGTACATTTCCGTATAAATTCTTCCCTAACACAGATATTGGATCAGCTTCAACTCTACCAATCCTAAATTTGACCCTTCCTGGGGGAAATACCAAACTCACCCAATTTCAATGCGTAGCCAAAATTCCCCCATCTACTGAATGCATTTCAAAGCTATGTGAGAGAGGATCTGCAAGTAACCTGATCATCAATACACTCTCTGTCTCTGGTTTACCACAGAGAAGTGAGAGAAATGCCCCACAATAATTTCCTCATATCTTCCTTTGAAATCCAGGCTGCACTTGAGCAATAAGTCGATCCCTCCCTCGCTCAGGGCAGAACAGAAAGTCCTTTTACGAAACTAACAGTAGTTTTACCAAACAGATTCAGCCTGAGGGTGTGGGAGTGTGTTCACGTAGCCTCACAGTGCCTGGCATCTTGGGTACATTTCTCAATGTTAAATTCAAATTCATGCACCCCTCCCCAGGTCTCCGGGACACTTAACTGTGTTACGGACACTTTACAGATCACGCACCCCCTCACAAAACCCATTCAATTATTTTCAGCAGCATGCCATCCAGGGAGAAATACAGAGCACTGCTGAACTCACATCATTGTCCGTCTCTCCGTCAGCTGGTATACCTGTTGTATTGAGGTATTAGTTGTGGGTGTGGATGTTAGATTGGCAATCTCCCATTGGTTGATTATGTGACCTCCGGAAAACGGCAGGAACAATTCTTATGAACACAAATGGAGTAATGTGGAGAAGGGAAATCCCCCCCAATAAATGATATAATAAACATGGAGGTCTTAATGTTGGTCTAACTGTTAGTGCTTGTCTTCTTATTCTTTAATTTTAAGGCCATGCCAGATCCTAAAGCCATTCCACCTGTGTTCTATGGGAAAAAAAATCTCTCCAAAAATGCATTTCGTGCCTTATCCTTTATCTACAGTACCTGGTCCAAGGAAGGTGATTTAGACTTCCTTCAGACGTGGATAATTGTTGGTTACTTCAGTTGATCCGTCTATACGGGAACAAGTCTTACAACAACTGCAGAGTAGTGTCATGAAATAAACATGATAAAAAGTTAGGAAACAAAAGGGGGGAGCACAATGAAATATTCCATGGCAACCATATGGTCAAATTCACGTTATCAAGTTGACGTTATCCCACTGTTCCTATTTGCATACCTCATTTTTGGTGCTCTTGTAAGCAGTTTTACACAGGAGCCCCTGTTTGGCCTTGTCAAACCGATGTTCCACTCACTCTAATGCATAAGGATAATGGTCTTACAAAATGAGTAACCCTTCAAGGAAAAATCCTGTTTTAATAAAAGCTCATTAGTGTCCATAATATAATTGATGAACAGAATCAGAAGACTATCTGAAAAACTGTCAAGTTATTCAACATATATAATTATATATTCATAAAATCATATTTCTACTGTGGAACATGGATGGTAAACATTAGCTGGCTAGCTAGCTACTTATCTTTATCTGTAAGATTACAAGGAGGTAATTTGCACATAGATCTTAAATTGCTGTATTGGCTTGATCGATTGAAATATATATATATATATATATATATATATATATATTATTTTTTTAACTAGTAAGTCTAACATTTCACAGCACACAGTTTAACAAGCAGCTAAAGCATTACAGTAGCCAGACTAGGTTCTTGCTAGTTAGTCAGCCGGGCTGTAAATAACCAGTAGTGGGATATTGAATTATTTTAGCTGAGCTAATTGTTCTTTCTCCCGTCACTTTCATCCATTTGCAATGTGTATTATGCAACCAGTGAATGACACCTTGCTCTAAAATTACTGATCATCATTTAGAGAAACACATCCATAGAGATTTCTCTGCAAAAACAAAGGTTGCTGGAGACATTAGGCATCATTACCAAAGTAGTATGTCACATAGTACATGTTCTGTATTACAGGGGAATGAATAGATAACTGCTGAGGGTATATCCACAAAGTTTATCTGACTGTCTTATTTGATTTATTCAGCAGAGTGAGCTTGAGCCATAGGCAGGGGACTGTCAGAGGGACGTGAGGGACAGGATGCTAAGGTATGTGATAAAAGCTATTCTGGCCAGATGTCCAAATAGCTTGTTGGCTTGGAGGTGGCATATAATTGTTGTTCTGGAGACTTGGTGACCCCAAGATTTAACTTAACAATTTACAACCGTGATACATACAGAATATTGTTTCAGATAATACAGATAATGGAGATTATCAGTTCTGTTGTACACAAGACCACCATGGCATGAAGAGATCGAAACTGTTTATTGGATTGGAATGTTCAGGGTGTTTATCTGACGGTGTTATGTGGTAAAAAGAGCACAAAGGTATGTCAGTGTGTGGAATTTCAGCAATTTATTTAATTGTTCTTTTTTTCCCCGGGGGAGGACCCCCATACCTCCCACATACTTGGTCGCTCTTATGTCTGACTTATTGTTTCGCCCTTGATCTCTTCTAAAATGTACGTAAAAAAAAAAAGATATTTTGCGGTCTACAATTTTATGCAATATGAAAACCCCCTGAAATGTTCCACTTCACATCATCCAAATGACTGATGTGCAGTGCTTACTTTAAAAGGGTATGTGGTGAATCATTACTGGCTAATTATAAGATGGCCAGGTAAGCCTTCCAGATTCCATATAAAAAGAGCTTTTTATGAAACTAAAATGATTTGTTCATCATTAAGCTTTTCCATGACTGGTAGCCTACCACTGCACAGCCCTCTGGATTCCCATGGTGCAAATGGATTAATTTGAAATTGTGTGGCAACTTGTTCTTCCTGGATGGAATAAGGGCCAAGTAATGGTGGAGTAAAGACGGTGAGTTCTAAGACATGGAGCTGTGCCATGTTAAACCAAAAGGCTCGAGGCGCCTGGCAAAGGCAGAAAACAAGGCTTTCCAACCCCGCTGCCAGAAACACGTTTCTTTAATAACTGCTGCCATATTTTGAAATGGTGAAATAACGAACTCCTGAGAAAGACAACCTTGTCCATTGATTGAAGCACAACTTCCGTTGAGCGTCCTGCTGAAACCGATGCTGCACTTGCAGCTACCTTACATTTCTACATTGTGTAATGTATTATAGTAACTATATAATTATAAACTTTAATATATAAAATATATAAATATCTAAATGCTATATTTCTCACACAGATTATTAGAAGGGGTTGAATGCATTTCCCTTTAACATTTTTCGAAATTGACCACTTATTCGCCAAAAGAGGGAGCTATTACCGTCCAATCAGGCACTAAACAGGTCGTACGCGCCACCCTACATCAGAGGCGTGTGCGTGGTTGTCGATTTCTTGATTCTACATTGTTAGGTCAAAATATGTTGACCCAAGATTTCAGTAGATAATCATTGAAATGCATGGAAGTATTTCTTTATAGATCCAATTAAATAATTCAAAATCATTACATTATTTTGAAAGGCTTTTAGGAGCGCGCAATGTGAGCGCGCAAGCACACGCAGCATGCCTTATGAAATTATTTTAACGTTCATTGAAAAAGGAAACTGCTTCGTAGTGTGACATGACTTGTTGTATCTCTACAGTTTCCCAAAAAAGTCAATTATCCGGTTATAAGTGAATAACATGTCAGAATAAAGCATATGCGCGGCAGCTGCCTGTCTGCCACGGTATAGTTGCTGGACTGGAGGTTTGCACTGACTGTCAAAAGCAAAACAGTAGTGGTGGTGAATTGGTGACGAAGGAACAGAGGCAGTTCACGGTCCTGAGAATCCAACTCACATTACACCTCCTTCTCTTTCCCGAGTAGGAATGAGATCCTGTGTGTGCGGACCTGGGATGACCCGACTATTTTGAACCGTGTTGCTTTTTTGGCTGGGGACCTGCCTGGACGGACGAGCCTATGAGCGCATTCACCCATAGGTCTCTTTCACTCACTCAACGCACACACGCACACAAACAAACAAAACACCACACAGTACATTCGCAGTCTGCAAATCAGCGAACATCGCACGCAGTTTATGCTCTGCCAAAGCTTATCTTTCAATTGCAGACTATACTTTAGAGTTACGGAGTGGAGAGTACGTTTTGGGCCCCCCTACGTTTTTGGTGTATGATAAATACATTTTAAAAAGAGGAGCAGTGCGATCAGTCCTGGATCTCGGATATGGCGGGTGTGAAGACATTCGACCTCGTTGTTGGAGTTGTTTTAGTTTTGCAGTCTCTTGGAAATGCGTTTCAGGTGCCCGGAGGAGACCTGCGAAATGGTAAGACATCGGAGGCTATTACTGTACCTGTTCTTAGCATCTTGAATATAGATTCATTTTTGGATAGACAATGATAACACAAATAAACTAGCCGATTTACGATACCATTTAGATAAACATTTACAATCCGTTATTAATTATTGGTATAATCGCAATATCGGAGCAATAATTAATATAACGTTTGTAGCCTATGGGTTATCATACCATTTGGTTTTGAGTAACCAACCTTCAAATTATTTTGTCAGTTCTAAAGCCAGCAGAAGATCAGGTAAATTAGTCAACAATTCGTTCAATAATTGTACACGTTCAGAATTATGGTGAAAATAATTGCATACTTTCACCGTAATTGATAATTTTTTAAAATGTATATGCATACACGACACCAGAAATATTTTACAAGCTTTTTAGCACTTGGTTAAGGGTTTGTGCGCCCGTAAGTAAATAAGGCTCGGGATGTGTGTGTGCTCGTGTTCGTGCGTGTACTGGTCGCGTCCACGTTTGTGATGGGATATTGAAGCCTGATTGTGTTGCGCACGGCTATTGTTCTCTGCTATTTTTATTTTATCGATCCAGCTGTTATGTATAGGGCCAGGCACCACAACACGTGGTGGCACCAGTTAGGTTGTAGACGTTATATCATTACAATAAATAAAATTAAATACAGCCTTTATCCCAAATACTTTTATGGGCGTATTGTAAGGGCATTGGATGTGTTTTTTCATATTTCACATGCATATAAAATATGTTCAGCATTTGTACTCAGCTCTAGCATCCTATCAATTCAACTGCTTGTTTTACTTGAACTAATATGTTAATAACATTGTTCTCGTTCAAGAACAATGATATTCTAGTGAACATGTTATTTTTGCAGGGATGCGCCCCTTCAGCCATCAGATTGAGATTGACTTGTTAGTGCATGTGCTTTCTACCAGGGCTTTGTTTTATCTGATCAATGACCAGTCTTACTTATAGTTTGTGGAGTATGTGAAGATGTGCAGGTTGTTAAGATTCCAGGGAATGTGGCTCATCTCTCTTTTTTTGAGGTTGACCTAGAACAGACTGTAGCAGTCCTGCATTCTCCACTCAGGACTTAAGTAGTGAATGAGTACACACTGTCTACCCAGGACTCTGGTAGTGGATGAGTCCATACTGTCCACACTGGGCTATAGTAATGGATGAGTCTGTATTGTCCACCCAGGGACCCTTCAACATGTTGAATGCGTGTAAATTATTGAAAGTTATAGCTGAATGTTCTGCGGTTAGAGGCAATAGGATGGCCGCCCCCAGATTTAACCCATTTGTTGTTGATGTCTCTTTGCCTTGAAGTATGTCCTTTAGAAAGTTTACTGGCTGTCTGGGCTCTTATTGTGTAGGACTCTCATGGACATCAACGTTCACATTTAGGGAGGCCATTGGCCAGCACCCACAGTACTCAAAGACATGGAAAATATACACATTGTGTTGGCTGCAAGCACACCTAGACATGCTAACACCCACACACCCTTCCTCTCATAACTATCAGTAAGGAGAGCTGTGGCTTACATCTGGACCACATTAGAACATCTCAAGCTCAACACATTGCTTTTAAACATTCCAACACATCCTCACTGCCTTGTGACGTCTCTGGCTGAAGCCAGTGGCAAGCTCACAGATGGATGAGAAATTAACACGAAGGGATGATTTTGGGTCGATTTTGGTTCTCTTTCAGGGAGAGACATGCCGTTGGCTCGATCTGCTCGCTAATGATGTGGTCTGATTTAAATGCTTGCACTGAGGGAGGTTAATGTGCTAAGATTGTGGTTGTGTCTGAAAAGCCATGTGAAAGCCAAAATCTGTTGTGTAGGATTCTGGGACTGTGCTGTGAAAACTGTTCCGTGGTGCTAGGCTTTACCATACTAGGCTTTGTCCTGTGCTAGGACCTGTGCTAAACTGTGCTGTGGTTTACTGTGCTATGTTGCGCTGAGTGGAGTTGAATGGGATCTCAGGTAGCGAGTGACTTAACCAGGACAGGCAGTTATCCACGGCTCTGGTTCCCCCGGCTTCTCATCCATCATAATGCCACAAACTGCCTCCACTCTCGCGCGCACATTGCCGCACACAAACGCACTGACACACACAGGCACCCAAAGACAAAGCCACGCGTGTACTCACGCATGCACGCACGCACGAGCACACACGCACGCACACATACACACACACACAGTCTCCTAGCAGCGCCACACCGTCAACCTTCTAGCTTGAGTCTGACCGTCAAGGTTAATGCAGCCTGTTTCTGACTGTCGGGCTGTGTGATACAAGTCTTAAAGACGAAACGGCCTACAAAAGAGCTTCTCTGTCTGCCTGAAAGAGGAGACTTGTGTTGAGCCAGAAAGAGAATTATGGGAAGTTTAGAAGCCTTCTGGAAAGGAATTTCACTCTCCCTCTTTCTTCCTCCCTCTCACTCACCCTCGCTCTCTTTCTCCTGCTCTTTCTCTCCCTCTCTTTGTGACTCTGCACATTCCAACTGGTCATTTTGAAACAGTCTCTTCACTGGCACTCCCAAAAGAGTCTCCTGAAAGAAGGATCCATGAATGGGCAGAGGAGGATGGGGGTGGGGCTGGTATGGCCCACGGAGGGGGAGGTGTTGGGTCTTGGGTATTGTCCGGCTCTGTATGTGGTGACAAGCCCCTCTGTGGCTGGATGGTACGGTCCCATACCTCAAAGCAGCGTCACTGGGCTCTTGCGTTAGTCATGCTGTAGACCCTTGTCATCTCGGGCCCGCCCCTTCGCTCTGTGAAGGACCCTTCTAGGTAGCTTTGGTGTAGGGGGTCAAGGGTCAGGGGCATGTGGTAGGTGATGAAGGTAATGTTAGGGGGGGCTCAAAAGGCAGTGAGACAAAGCAAAGGGGCCAGTGGTTAATGAAACTTTGTTCTGTTAAGCTGCTCTTGATGTACAACCATTGTCTTTTCACGCTCTTTCATCCATCTCAGCCTTTTGTCTCTAACAGTCATTGGGGCTTTTTGCTTTTCTTAGCCTTTTCTTTAGAGTCGCAGAAGTTACTCACAGTGGGGGTGGGGGGGGGGTTGTCTTGTGTTTATTTGATACATATAAGTACATATAAGTACATATAAGTACTTCAGACTGGATTTGGGTTATTAGGCCACCCCCTAACAGGTGAAGAAATTAGGAAGTGGTGGATGGGAGAATTTGTTTTGCTGGCTATAACACTTTTATTCCATAAACTGCATCTGAATGGGCTTCGCTGAGTGTTCTGTTGAAAGACAATTCAATTTGCCACACATTATAAACCCTTTGATAAGCTGCTCAACAGGGTAGGCTTAGGACAATGACAACTGATCTCAGACCAGCGTCTGCAGCAGAGAGGGTGGCTTATGAGTTCTAGGGTGGTCAGCTGCTTTACATTCTTTGGCTGAGTTGGATAGTCTTAACAAGACAGATAGATATGGCTTTGGGTTTTTTCGCCAGGCATCTTTTGCCCACAGGGTGTGTGATGATTAATAGAGTTGGAGAGTGTTCTCTCTTCACCTCTCCCCTGGTTTTGTGCTTTGTACCCGAGACAGGCAAGAGTGCTATGGTGTGGATCAATTTAGAGATGGTAGTACACAAAACCATATGGCAATAATGCAATATGAGGGGGATTTCTGCTGCACCACTCTAGAATGTTCCGTGTTAGGAGGGTTTGTTGTGTAAGGTGGCGTGCTGCCCTTCTCAGTTTACAACACTGTCACGGGAAGAACCGGAACTCTCAAATACCTCAGAGCTGCTGGTAATGGCAGTAGAGAGACAGCATCCGAACACGTTAGTCGTCGCTGCTACAAGAATTTTTTTTATTTAAGCGCACAATGAGGAAATTTCATGAGCGATTATCTTGGTTCCAGCTATGACATTTCTGCAGCATATATAGTTGTCACTGAATACCATGTAGGTTACGGAACAATGGCATTGGCAAGAATGGGGATACCAGGTTTTCTCCTGACCTTGACGCTGAGTTCCTTTGATCCCTGCCAAAAAAAAGCCAGAGGGTTTTGAGGAAGTGCGGATTGAGCTGCCACTGACAAGTCAAAGCAGCCAGCCAGTCGCAGAGGGATTAAACCCCTTAAACAAGATGAACTTTGGCAACTGTCATGCGTTTCACCGAGTTGACCTAAGACCCGGCACGGCGGTCGGCTGGGTTTCACTAGAAAGGGGAGAGCCTGTGCGTTGCAGGGTTTACTCTGGTCCACTTCAGGGTAACATCTTCTTGCTACCCTCAACAATGTAATGGGATGGAACACAGTTGTGGCACTGGGATTTTTATTTGGGACGGAGTGCGTGGAGTGGGAAACTGTTAAGTATGTGTTGTGTGGATGTTTCTGTACCTGTCTCAGGCTCTTTCTCTGTCCGTGTCTCTTTGTTTCTATTATCTTGTTCTCACACGGGCGAAACACCACCAAATTCACAATGCCATGAATTATATGCAATTTTTATGTTTAAAGGTACGGGAAGGGATTCGCGGCAACCAAGCCGATACAGTTCTTCCCTGCAATGACAAACCTAGTCATTTTTACAGAAAAATTACTAGGTCCTACTTAGTATGAATGGAGCAGTAATGCTGCATTTTTTACTGACTATGCTGTATGTGTTGTGACTTTCAGGTCGCAGGATGCTCACTGGGGTGAATCAAAGTTTCACATCCTAATCTTTTGACATTCCTGCAAGGGGAAAGTTGAAAATGAATTCTAGCCTTGCTGCTGTACACAAAACTGTAATAACACATTTTCATTCATGCACAGAATATATTATTGTTATTAAGCCAGTGCTTTGTTTTTAACTTCAGTAAAATGATCACCAAACTAACCCAAAGGCTCTAAATATAACGTTTCTGCACTCACAAAATACAGTGAGGTGTTGCTCATTCTTCCATTGCTGGCCAGCTAGTGAAGTAAATACCAGACAATATAAAATACAGGTTATTGCAGGATTATATTTGGGCCGTATATTGTTTACTCTGTATTTTCATGAAATTTACAACTCTGTAAGAAATTGTGCATCTCATTTCTTTGCTGATGACACAGTACAATACTCTACAGCTCCCTCTGTTGAACAAGCTGTTACATACCTGCAGTCTGATTTCCAACTATTACAAAACTCCCTTTTGGACAGTAGGTTGGTATTAAATGTGAATTAAACACTTGTACATGCTATTTTTTATATCACATAACCTAGTTTTAGACTTTTATAGAATGTGTTAGAATTAAAATTGGTTTATTTTCTAGGAATAAATCACATCAACATAGAAAAGAGATTGTGCAATCAACTTTTATGTTGCTACTAGATTATGTAGATGTGCTATACATGCATGCCTCAGCTTCTGTACTCAAATTTCTGGATGCAGGGTATCATCCTTGCGTTTTATAACTGATTAAAATATTCTCTCTCATCACTGTCATTTATATACTTCAGTTGGCTGGGTGTCACTGACATCTAGAAGGGCCAGATATTGGTTGATGTTTTTACATAAGGCTGTCATGCAAAAAGACATGCTTTCAGGACTAAATAGTACTAGAGATTCCGTGGGCTTATTCAGAATTGGTTGAAACTGCTTTAGAATATTCTGCCCACACTTATGTAATGTCGTTCAGAGTTAAATGTTTTAGTGCTTATGAGACATATTTCACATTTATTATAAATTATCTTTTTATTGTCAATTGGGGTAGTTTTTTTTCAAAGTCTTATTTCCATCTTGTATGTATTTTTATTGTTATAGTAAAGGGCTCAGCTGTGAACGAGTCCTTGTTCTCAGCTGATTTTAGCCACAAGCAAATAAATAAAAAGACACACTACAAGCTGGTCACCATAGCGGACTCATCCATGCACTGGAAGAACTGTGGCACAATAACATTATATATTAATTGTTCACTTTCAAAAAGCATAACCAACTACAAACGTTCACATAAAACTGTATAATTATGCATTTCTCATTAATTCCCAGTCTATATTAAGTTATTAAGCCAGTGCTTTGTTAGCCGCTAGTAGAACTAGTCAAGGCCCGTGCTACTATAGCAATGACTACACTGTACCATGACAGTTTTAACTTGGAATATAATGGCTAACTGAGGTATGATAGTGATTCTAGAATATATAACACATCCAGCCCAAAATGGGAGGTCCCAGTCTTCATCAAAAGTCAACAAACAGATGTTGCCCAACATGAGCCACAAACCCTGGGTTATGTCCCTAAATGGCTGGTAGTGAATGCACCTCTCCTATCTACCACAATATCTGTATAAAACGCTTGTACCGTGAAAATGTCTATGTTTAAACGGTGACCATATAAAATGAATGGGTTATTTGTAACTCTCTCTCTCTCTCTCTCTCTCTCTCTCTCTCTCTCTCTCTCTCTGTGTGTCTATCTCGGTGGGTTTGGTTTAAGTGTTGACAGTCGCTAGCGAGTGTTGAAGACCTCCCTCAGTGTGTGTCATGGAGGAGGGCCTTCAGGGGCCTTTCAGAGTGTCCAGGCAAGCTGAAAAGTAAGACAAAGGGCCAGGGGAGGATTCTCTCACCCCGACCCGACACTGGGCTTCATCTGCCCAGTCTGGGCTGAGCTGATGCTCCCCTTTGTACCAGGCTGTCTGAGGCTTAAAACAGGCTGACACATGTCTTTGTAACATGTGTGTATGTGCCTGTGTGTTTGCATGTGTGTTTATATATGTTGATGGACAGAGAGAGCATTTCTCATGTGTGTATCGAGTTGTCAATCACACTGGAATTACGAGAGATTTTCTGGAGTGTTCAGCAGGAACCGCAATGTTGATTCAACGCCATCCACATCATTATTCGTTTGTTGAATTTTAATATCAAACTCGGTATGATAATCATGACCAATTAATTTCCTCATCTTATCTTTCTTTTTTTTGTTGGAATATTAAATCACACCTGACAGGAATGATAAGCCATTGTAGATGTAGGACAGTTTTCAAAAATTTCCAAGGTGTTGGTCTTCTAGTAAAAAAAACAATGCTTATCCATACATTTATTTTACTTTATCAGGATGTCATTGGGGTCTTGACAGCTTGACACGGCTGCTTTTCTCTTACAATTATTGTACTATGGATGTTGCAATGTTATTTGTGTCTAGTGAAGCATTTTTTTATGGACTGCATGCACAAGCAGAACTATGGTGTGGCGTGTGTGCAACGACACTTAGCTGTCAGTTTTTTCATTATACAGTAGGCGTATTGTTACTTGTTAGATTTTCCATTGTGCAAGAGCTCCTCTTCATGTAATTGTTTTGCATTAAATCCATGGAGTACCAACTGCAGCACAAATGAGATTTGCTCTGATTTATTAGCGGACTACCTTGGGTGAAGAAACTGAGAATCTGTGTTGCTTATCGTGTATGGGAGAGCAAGAGGAAAACATGGTTTGGGTCTTAGGAGCACCACAGACTGCTGTGTGTTCAACTGTCCCAAGTTCTCCCATGTCACCACACTCCACAGCTCTTCACTGGCTTCCAGTTAAAGCCCTCATCTGCTACAAGACAGCGGTACTTGTCTATGGACAGCTTGGAAAGCGTCGCCTTCCTACATCAAGGCAGTGCTTGAATTCTTCATCCCGCTTCAAGCTCCACCATGCCACCTCTGGTCTCTTGGCCATCCCACCACTACAGGAGGGCAGCTCCTGCTCATCCCAGTCGGAGCTGTTCTCCATCCTAGCGCCCAAACGTTGAAACCAGCTTCCCCCTGAATCTAGCACAGCTTTGAAGCTGACACCATGTTGCCTTTTGTTAACTAATGACTGTACTTTTTTTTCTTCCTTCTAGCATGGGCCGTGCTGATAGCTACTTCACTGTGTAAATTGTACTTACAAATTAGCGCGTTTATCTTATGATACTGTAGCTAGATAGGTCAACCGCACAACCCAGTAATAGTACATTGCTCTGGATAAGAGCTTCTGCTAAATTAATAATATAAGTTATCTACTCAATAGTGGTTGCTGTTTTGGCGAACTGACCTACAGATCTGAAGAGCTGACTGGAAATGGAGAAGTTGTGTTCAGCGACTCTTCCCGTCAACCACCGGTTTTGGTTTGCTGCCTGGCTTGCTGCCTGGCTACTGATTTCTCCCAGCTGTTTAGGTCTGTTTATCTTTCCCAAATGGCACCCTATGTGTTATGTAATACACTTCTTTTGATCTGGGACAATGAGGTATACAATAGAGAGTGAATAGTGAGCTATTTGGGATGCACAGTATGGGTCTGTGGAGAACTTCTCCCTTCCCTACACGATACAGAGAATGTGTTTCGCTTAGACTCGCGCTTGAACCTGCTATCTTCTCTGGGAGTCTGACTTACTGGCAGAACTTGGAATTAAGAACTGGGGTGATTTCCCTTCATACTGTATTGCCATCTTCCTTAGCACCATGGCTGTGATTGTTTGTTACATTCACCAGGGTAAGCCATTGAAAAATTTTGCGTCGTAAAACAAAAACAATTATGTCAAATGTCATTACAGAGCCTATTGAAGGCCATCATGGTCCGGAGGAAGTGTGGTTTAATGGAGACCGTGATACAATCCTAATCCTACTATAACCATCAGATTACCTTAAAGAGAGAGATTGACTATAACACAGTGGTTTGGCAACAGTGAAAATCAACACCAGGGGATTCTGGTAAAGGTTGCATGGTGCTGCCGAGTGCTTGTAGATTCACACAACTCCGGGAGTCTTTCCAAAGCTGATCCAAGCCTTGTTTAAACACTTTAACGGTGTGTGTGTGTATGGCATGTGTGTTAGCGTGTGCGCGTCCGTATCGGTGTGTGTTTGGGTCTCTGTGCACTCAAGGATCTCTGGTTACCTGGGCAGGCCTGACTTAATCCGGTGGAATGGCCCACGGCGTGTCTGGTTTATTCGTGTTCTCTTTTGTTCCTATTGGCATCCATATCCCCCATAACAGCGCGCACTACTTCAGGGCTGCAATCAAAAGTAGTGCACTATATAGGAAATAGGGTGTCATTTGGCAGACACACTTTGGACAGTCTGAGACACTAATCCATTTCAGTTTGACAGTAACACTAGAAGACAATTTGCCGGGGAGTGGACTCAGTGCAATAACATTTGATAATGAATTGGCCAGTATGAGTAAGAAATACTGGTTGTGAAAACGTTTTGTTTCATTTTATTTTAGCCAGGTGCCTTTTTTTTACTTAAGGTGTTTGATCTTTTCTGCAAGGGCTTGGGGCGTGCGCTCTTTAATATTGAAAGGGGAATGTTCAAAGGCTGCTTTTGTGGTTTTCTTATTTAACCAGGTAAAAACATCTTAATAGCCCACCTGACTCAGTGCAGCTGTGCACTGTCTTCTAAGGCCCACACAGGACAAGGTCATAATCCTGTTATAGCCCTGTGTGCTTGACCCTTTCATAGAATGTCTATGCACTCTCTACGTAGTGGATCCATTCAAAACGCCTCCCGAATGGCACCCTACTCCCTATGTTGTGCACTACTTTCAACCAGAGCTCTAGTGTACAATGTAGGGAATCGGGTCACATTTGGAGAGGCATGCCACAGTCTACTTGAGTTTGGTTTTTGCAATGTCCCTCCGGCCTTTTGTCCATTTCGAGTAATTTTGAGGGGTGTGAAGTTCTCAGGTGGTGCTAAATCACGTTCATTTTATCAACAATGCTCCTAATTGACACTCTGTCTTTTGTGTAGTGGACCCCAAATGACACTAATTGCAACAGAGAGTAAATTAATTCTGGCAGGTTCATTAAGAATTAATTATTCATGCCATTAAATACCAATAATTGATGTGCCATCCTCCAACGAAGGGAACACGACTGGTTGCAGAAGTGACGTCACTATCAGAACTTTTTACCTTTAGAGTTATTGGCTGCCTTGGTAAGGATGAGCAAGCTAGGCTATGAAAATATCTCATTGTTTTCTATAAATAATAAAATTGAAGAAATCTATATTTTCTCCAGATTATTTGCACCTCTAAAAATTCTAATAGAAGTATCTTTCCGTTAATATATGTGTTCGTCTGAGTCATTACAAAGTCTTAAGGAGTTATCCATGAATCATGGTTTTCTGGGGTATAAATATGAGGCCAAACATGCCGAACTCCCTTATCTTTCAACATGGGGAACGTCAGAGAACATACAAATGAAATGAGATAAAGTTTGTTGAGCATCACATTCTAGGCTATGGGTGTAACAAAAAATAACTGCATACATGCCTGAGAACACCCATCTCCCCATCAACTATTTAGGTGGTTATTAAAAAGTTGAAATAAACTTCTGGAGGTTAGGAATTTGTCTGTTGGAAGATGCGAGATTACAGAGAGTAGGATGATTCAAGTGGGTAAACATTATTCATAGATGATAGTTGGAGAAGCCTTCCTGCCTCTCTCATCATCAGCAGCCTCCTCCGCTCTAAGTTCATCAAGGTATCAAAAGCCAGCCCTAAATGTCTCCCTGTTTCTGTGCCTTATAGTGACGGAAGATGAATTAGCCTCTGAAAATATTGCCATCCTGGTGAGGCTAGATGTGTTTCTGTGATAGATGAATCCAGTTATTGATTAAGTGTCAGCCCGACTGTCCCTGCCTGGACCACTCCGTCCCTTGAAACAGCGCGAACGTTTAAAGTAGCCTGGTTGCCAATGCAGTGCGCGTCATCGCGGCTGAGGACCTGTGCCCTGCCAACCAAACTCAATACTAACGTCTTTATTAATGGAGGAAAAACTAATGCTTGTTATGAAGGGGAATTGGGGGGTGGGATGGAGAGGTTCCCGGAACTAAAATCTGACTCGCCGGTTGGACATGTAGACGCCAACCCAAAGAGTCTGGCCCTTGAAGTATGCTCCACGTGATATTCTTTTCATTGCCGTTGGCAAAAAAAAAAAGACTAAACGACAGAGTGTGGAGAGAGAACAAGAATGAAGTATTTGACGTGCGTTGTTTTGTCTTTCCACTTTCACATACGTTTGTAGACAACTTTAGTCTCTCCCAGCAAATGAGCGATTGTGTTTGATATCGACAACAGAATCTTAACCAGATTTCCACATGTGGAGAAGTGTTTTCTTAAATGAGCTGTTTGGGAGACGAGCCCAACTCGGAGCCCGGAGAGAAACAAGGTCACATGCTGAGAGGAAGACTGTTTTATTGTCTGCACATTATCTCTGCAAGTAATTAGGATTCAACAAACTGAATGGATGGATGAACACAAAGAGCTTATTAAAAGGTCAGCCTCCCTCTCTCGGATGGCTTTGACTGACTATACTGTACTTGTGTGTTGTGTGTGTGCACGTACATGCATTTGTGCGTGCGTGCGTGCCTGCATGTGTTTGTGTCTGCGTGTGCTTGCGGGAGAGATAGAAATAGAAATGAGCAACAGAGAATGAGGAGAAATAGAGAATGAGCAACAGATAATCCTGAGCAGTTACTTTACACCGAGACATCCTCACCTGCCAAGTATCAATGCTTTATCTTCTAACGGGGTAAACTGATGGGACAGATGAGTTATTTTAGAATAATTCTTGAGAGTGTGACTAAGAGCCATGAATGAAGACAGTGGGGAAAAGACAGATGGGAAAAAAAGGACATGAAAAAGAAAGAGAGGAGACACTTGAAAGAGAAAGCGCTGTGATTGTGATGGTATCTCCAAATGGCATTTGTCCCTTTTCCAATTTGAACCCTTTTACCTTCGGTGCACTACTTTTGAATACAATGAAGGAGGAGTAGTGTGCCATTTGGGACTCAGCCCTAAATGATATATGACACCCCTGATTCCATCTCTGCATCCCAAACGAGAGGGCCATATTGTCACCATCTACACACACACAAAAAACATTAAAAAATAAATTGAAGTGATAATGTCAGTTGATATCCATGGATTGATATTTCTATTTACAGACCAGGGTCTCTAATGAAAAAGAAGCAATTTTTTTTTACACGTTCTATTAGTCTCTCCCTGTTTTGGCCCATCTGCATTGTATCAACTTGACCATGATCAGCCACGGATTTCTAGCAACTTACTTCAGCCCTCACATCTGCAGTTAAGTACTCTGCCAGCCCCTAGTGTTATCCTCCACAGACCAATGGATGTAGTTCCATTCTTTGGCTCTGACTCACTGAATGTGATTAGTTAGCCCACGTTTGGTTTCCCTTGTTTCCTGCCTTAACGTTCCTGTGTCACATGTGATTACAGAAAACCTTTTTAATGATTGGCCATTCCTGCTGTTTTCTCTGGAACAACCTAGGCTTTGTGCGTGTGCGTCTGTGTGTGTCCTCCTGTGCGTCTGATTAAAGGTGAATCTGTTGTTTTACTAACATAGTAGGGACCGAAAATTCCCACCGGGAAACAAGGTAGATGTAACCACCTCTACCCACAAGGTGAAAGGACCCCATTTTTGGGGGTAAAATATAAAATTAGGGTTTAGGTTACAATTAGGGTCAGGTTTAAAGCTAAGGTTAGGTTTTTATGGGACACAGTTAGGGTTAGGTTAGGGTTAGTTAGACAGGCCTTAGATCTGCCACCTGTCTCCCAGCTACAACTGGGCAGCACAGCGTGGAGAATTTTCTTTATTTCTTCTCTCCCTCACTCCCTCCATCCCTCCTACCCTTTTTACACTTTAATAGTCCCTGTGTGACAAGGTTTTGTCACGTTTGTCTTTGTATAATGTGTGTGTTTGTGTGTGTGTGTGTGTGTGTGTGTGTGTGTGTGTGTGTTTGCACGTGCAGGAAATGCACGTGCTGGCTTGTGCACGTGCGCATGTGAGCTTGTGCATTTGACTCAGTCGACGGCTCCCGGCAACAAACGGGAGCCCTGAAATCAATACCTTGTGGATAACGTCAAGTTCCCTGCTGAAAGAAAAAGTAAATGAATCAATAGGCTTGCTAATATTACCCCGACACATCAACGACATGAAATCACCAACCGATCCTGACGCGACCAATATCACACCCAAACCGTTTTGGAGGCATGTGAAATCGATACCATCGCTGATGTGTTGTCTGCCTGAGCTGTCTCACGAAAACCCTCGATTTAACCTCCGAAACAAATAAGGATTTAGAAAGCCACTGTCGCAACTCGCAGAAGGGAGTGCTCTAGAAATATATTAGGATGTCTTTTGGTAACCGACCCAGACCTTGAGGCAACCCAGGGCTAAATCCTCTGTTTTCAGTCAGCATTACTTCCTCGTTGACTAAGGATCAGGATTAGAACCTGAAGGTGTCATAGTGATTGCAGGTGCATGACCTCAACTGGCTACTGGGCTTTTATGCTATATAATTCAAAGTGTTGAACACAGAGGCGTGCGTGACTCTGTGTGTGTTCCAGAGATTTGCAAACTGGTAAGACGCCGCTCTGGCTGCTCACGCTCAGTGCCTGGCTCAGGGACGGCCCGGGACAAGAAATCGTCCCTGGCATATACAATGTTGGCCCACTGGGCTAAAGCCATGGTTTTTGGCCAAACCATGGTTGCTGAAAGCTTGTTTTTTGGTCTGGTTTTTGTATGTCGACCGAAATATATTCACATTGCACATTTCAGTCATTTAGCGGATGCTCTTATCCAGAGCAAATTTGAGGGCATACAGTTAGTGCAGCTATGAAACGTAGGGTTTCAGATGTTTTCTGAAAACAATCAGAGACTCTGCTGCCCAAGCCTTGAAGCGAGCCAAGTTCTACCATTGGGTTGCAAGGATGAAAAAAGTTTTGACTGGGAAGCTCGGGATCGTACCTGTTACGGATTTAGGGTTTGAACGGCACCTGAAGGTATTTGTGGTGAAGCCCTTGCTGCTCTGTAGGCAAGCACTGTTGTCTTGCAGTGGATACAGGCTTCAACTGGAAGCCAGCGGAGTGAGCTGGGGATTGAGGTGACAGAACTTGGGAAGGTTAAACACCAGGCGGGCTGCTTTAATGTGGAGAGAGGGATCATGTTCACAATGTGCCCGTTGGGTGACCCCGATACAGGTTACCACAATCCTCTGGGACATTATTCTCCAAGGTGCAAGGAGGACCCGACACATTACATCATTGACACAAGGTATTGGTTAAATACTACAGCAACCAATAGATATATCGATTACTGACAGGTCAAATAAACACCCCCACTAACAAATTGGCAAACACATTTTTCCCTCGGGCTTCACCTTCAGATGTTTTACCCACCTAAAGGAAAACAGTACCGAACAGACCACGGATTTCCCAGAGTAAAAGAAGGGACCTGCTTACATCAATAGTAAGAGAGGGATAGGCGGGAGCGTGAAATTTTGCATTTGGAATCTGTCTTTTTGTCAAAGAAATGAGTGGAAACCCTGTTCTGGCCTTGAAAATTACTCCCACTGTGAGGGCAGGGGACATTATGATCAAATCATTATATACAGCTCTCTGAATTTACCATTTTAACAGAAGTTGAGAAATAGGAGTGTTAGTGTGAAATTAAATTGTTTATTTTGCAAAAGAAAGGTTATTTGACTGTTTTGCAATGTTTTGGTTCTTAGGAATGTACATATTAGTGAACTCACATCTCACATGGCATCTAGGGAACTTTTAGAAAAGGTGTTGGGTGCGCATTTGTGTCAACCCTTTCATTGGCTAAAATGTTCCCTCCTGTTTCTGCTTGCCTGCCATCTTATCCTCATTGTTATGGCAGGCAATCAAATATCTAGTCAGTACATAGATAATCTTTGATTCAGGATGAACATGCCAGGTCAGTTCAAATAGTAACCAATAGTCAAATGTGTTAGTCATCAACCATGTGATCTGAAAAAAAAAACATACCAGCACCAGAAAGCATGACACGCATAGAACATAATCTAGATTTAGCAGGGCAATCTAGGATTCAAGTCTTTAATCGGTTTTACACTAAATCACAGATATTGCACATATCTGTCATATTTATGAACATGTTGTTTATTTAAAGACATTGAATCCTGCCAAGAGTGAACATGAAGTCTGCGTTTTAGTACCTCGCTTTGTCTACAGAGTGTTAGTGTCTGCTGTAACCACAGATCACAGGACATATGGTTCAGGGTTTAGGGTCGGCCAAACCCATGAAGGCTAAACTTTCCACCGCCAGATGGGGGCGAAATGAACTGTATCCTAATAAGTATTGCACAATATAGGAAGTTGTATGCCATTTCTGAGGCTGGCCAAGGAGCATTCTCTTTGTCATATTTTTACGTCTATTTTGATGCCAGAGACCTCAGTTTATGTTTTCGAATACTATCGCAGTGGGTTTTTTTACGCTCCTGCTTTGTCTTCTGTTTTTTCTTTTCTTGGGGGGCATTAAATGTTTCAAAAGCTTATGGGGTCAACATGTTGTTTTTGGCACAGAACACCTTGTTGATATTAAAGGCATTTTTTGTGCTGAACTTTTGACCAGAGCTCAATGGTCCCTTGTAATATAGATAAAGTAGTTTAGAGAATGAAGTGCCATTCTGCTTTTTCTTATGATGACCGATGTATTTTTCATTAGAGACGTGTCGAAAGTCCTGTGAAGAAAAAAATGTGTGACCCATATTTCTGGTTTGGTAGTTATGATTAGCAATATTCTTTAATATCCTTTTTCTCTCTTCCCTAATTTCCTCATATCTAATTTTATCCACGACCCCGTCTCCTGGCAACAACAACCAACAGATTTGGGAGTATTGACGATAACGGCAAGCCTACCTACTGGGCAGCCAAGCCGGTCAGCTTTTTTCCACACTGCTCGGCTGACCATGAGGTAATGTGGGTCAACACATGTAAGGGCACCCTCACTCACCCGACCGCCTCAGTTACCTTAGCAAGCCCTCAAGGCACAATGAGGAAGTTGCTAGATCTCGATAAGACCAGGAAATCCCTGCTGACGATGCCTCCCCCTGCCCGGGCAATGCTGGCCAATATGCATTACCCATGGGACTTCCTAGCTGCTTGTAAACTAGCGGCTGAGTCAAGGCTTGATGAATTATTTCTTACTGTATGTAATGTTCTTCAGGGTAATAAATCATTGGAGCCGATGAGGGGTGAGGACAATGACACAGGACCGTTGACATTCCCCCACACCCCTCACCACCACCTCATCTCTCTAGACCCATAGAGTGTGTGTGTGTGTGTTT
>JACXGI010013012.1:0-12520 GCA_016801175.1 Esox masquinongy | reverse complement strand
GTGGGGAGGTGTTGGTCTGGGCGGGGGTTAGCGGACAAGGGAGGGTCAGGGGGGGAGAGGGTGACCGTCTGATGACCGTTTCCCATTTGACCTTGCTGAGGAGGGCACTTACTGAGGGTGATGGGGTCAGTGATAGCAAAGCCAGCCACAAGTGTCAGGTCACACCATTAGGAGTCAGAGCGAACGGATTTGCAGTCAAAGAGACAAAACAACACAGGAAAGATTGGAAAGATGAAAGAGGAGGATTTTTTTAGAGTGACAGCAGATGTTTAAATATCGAAATCATTTTTTTCTATTACCAGATCAATTACTCTGTGATTGAATATTACTGTGCATGGTATTACTGCATCAGTTAAAACTAGTGACCTGCTTTGGCCGGCTGGTATGAAGGGCTTTGGCCTGACATTAAACTTGTGTTCGAAGTAGCCCAGGTCCTGTAAGACAGACAGAAGAGGGTAAAGCAGATGAGGAGTTAGAGAGCTGATGTGAGGTTGTGGGATGAGAGCGGAGCAGCCAGCGAGTAGAGCCAGGTAAGGCAGGATGAGTGACACCAGGTGGAGGGGTGAGGTGGGGTCCTGTGTCGTCCGGGGGGGGGGCGAGGGACTGGACCAGGCTGGCTATCACTCACCCCTCTGGCTTATCGTGAACAAGGCCTGGCAGCTGTCCATGCAGGGCATCCTGGATGTTGCCCGAGGAGTAGAGGCCTATGGGGGTGTTGTAGGAAGAGCTCACCACCTGACGCCCATCATCTGTGGTGGCTGAAGCCACGAAGGGCTTTGCCTGTCGGTTGTGACCTGTACTGATAGGTTTGAACTCCTGCATGTGGAGCCAGACAGAGACACACACTGCATGCAGTGGTCAAATCTGTTCAAGCTACACTGTGTCGTATGCAAAGCTATTCCATTGATGTCAACACAGCATCCAGTGGTATTAACGATACAGGCTGAACTGTTTCAGAAGCACTGATAGAACCTTAGAAATTCCCTGAATATGACAATTCAATTACACGAATAAAAGCAATAATGTAATTGCAGTGACAAACACACACACCCACACCTACACCCACCCACCCACACACACACACACACACACACACACACACACACCAGGAGAAAGACTGATCTGAATTGGAATGCAGTCATTAACCAAAACCATTTAGGCCTTTGACTACTTACTTGCTGTTCTGCCTCCAAATTGAGTTTGAATGGGTTTGCTTTCCCATCCTCCGTGACTTGGGGTGACCACAGCTTGGTCTCAGGCCTGCAACGTAGAGAGACGGTTCATGGTAAGGCAAGCTCACAACCAGTCTTCCAAGTCCTTCCTTCCTGCCATTGCTTAATAACTAATCTTCAAACTGCAGCCAGACAGCTGGCTGCTTAGCATTTTAGCCCAAGCATGACCTTGCTGCGCTCGTAACTTACTTCAGCAGCTCGATCATCTCTTACGCCACTCAATCGGTTTTATGAGGTTATTAATCAAATAGATGGAATGCAGCCCCGGGCCCTTCACTGAACGCTGTGGGCACAACTGCCTGTGAAGGCCTAACAATCTCACTACAGCTCAGTCAAGGTGAGTATGTGTAGAAACAATCACACACACCTGTCTATATTAATAGATGTTATGTCTCTGGCATATAAGCAGGCCAACCTAGCTTAGTACTAGCTTGATGGTGCCAATGCAGTTGGGTTAGCTCTATGTAGAGTTGTCCTTCCTGGATGGCAGTATATCAGAAGCCCCTTTCTCTTTCGTCCTAGTTGTAACAGTTAAGCCACTTTCTCTTACGTCTCAGTTGTACCAGTTGACCCCTTTCTCTTTCATCCAAGCCATAACAGCTAAGCCCATTTCTCTTTGGTCTGAGACGTAAGAGTTAAGCCCTTTTCTCTTTAATCTGTTGTAACAGTTAAGCCCCTTTCTCTTTGTCTTAGTCGTAACAGTTAAGCCCTTTCTCTTTTGTCTTAGTCTTAACATTTAAGACATTTTTTGCTACTATGTGTGCTTTTTTTTGCTGGATTTGTATGCAGACTTATGACAATATTTTTGGTATCAAACGGACTGCGTTTTGGATTTTGACTTGTCAACCACCTTCTGAGTTGTAAACACACTCATGTTATGATTTTCATGTTTAAAGAACTGAGAGATTTAAAATCTGATGCCTGTTGTGAAGGCCTGTTTATTTATCCATTATACCACATTCTGGATTTAATTTATCATGTTGTCAATGTTTATCATTGATGCCTGGTGTTTTTTGTAATTGTGTTACCATCTTGTTATCAGGTTGCATCCTAAATGCATCATGGATCCTGGTCAAAAGTAGTGCACTATATAAAAGCAATAGTGTGCCATTTGGGAGGCTATCCCAGACATTCTGCTCACCGTTCAATCTTGAGCCCCAGCTGGTAGGTGGAGTCCTTGATCTTGTTCTGGGCTTCGCTGTGAGTCATCCCTTCTGTATTCAGGCCCTCTATAGCCAGGATGATGTCACCGGGGCACAGGTTGGCCAGCGAGGCTTTGCTGCCAGGTGTCACCTAGACACCGAACACCAATTTAGTTCAAGCAGCACTAACAGAACAGAAATGAGTGGGTGAAGTGGCTTATCAGCACAGTGGGACATCTTAGTAGGTTGGTGGATTAAAGCACACCGGTTGTTTAAAAAATAGCTACACCCAGAGTGTGAAGAGCAGAGATTAGATGGTGGGAGAAAAGGAGCTGATAGAAGTAATAAGAGAGTTGGGGGCTGTGGTGACTGAGAAGTCCATTCTGTATTTTACATGTCCTATAAATAAAGCTATATTGATATGTCCAGCAATGCATGGTGTCAGACTACAGTCCAGTACAGAAGATCAGGATAAGTCTATAGTCCAGTACAGAAGACCAGGGTCAGTCTATAGTCCAGCACAGAAGACCAGGGTCAGTCTATAGTCCTTTACAGAAGACCAGGGTCAGTCTATAGTCCTGTACAGAAGACCAGGGTCAGTCTATAGCCCAGTACAGAAGATCAGGATCAGTTAACAGTCCAATACAGAAGATCAGGATCAGTCTACAGTCCTGTACAGAAGATCAGGTTCAGTCTGCAGTCCTGCACAGAGGATCAGGGTCGGTCTACAGTAGAGTACAGAGGATTAGGATCAGTCAACAGTCCAGTACA
This sequence comes from Esox masquinongy, assembly GCA_016801175.1. Taxonomy (NCBI): domain Eukaryota; kingdom Metazoa; phylum Chordata; class Actinopteri; order Esociformes; family Esocidae; genus Esox; species Esox masquinongy. The sequence continues at coordinate 9,375 of JACXGI010013012.1, read as the reverse complement.
GAAGATCAGGGTCAGTCTACAGTCCAGTACAGTGGATCAGGTCCAGTCTACAGTCCAGTACAGAAGATCAGTTTCAGTCTACAGTTCAGTATGGAGGATCAGGACCAGTTTACAGTGGAGTACAGAGGATCAGGGTCAGTGTACAATGGAGTAAAGAGGATCAGGTTCAGTCTACAATGGAGTACAGAGGATCAGGTTCAGTCTACAATGGAGTACAGAGGATCAGGTTCAGTCTACAATGGAGTACAGAGGATCAGGGTCAGTCTACAATGGTGTACAGAGGATCAGGTTCTACACTATTGACAGCCTGCTGATCTAACTGCTGTGGCATCCACTCTGTCTTCAAGTCTCAAACCCCTCTTACCCTCTCCCTCTCTGTCTGTCTCCCTTTCATTCTATTTACTCCCCCTCTCCCTGTGTCTCAAATGGGACTTGACATCGTCCTTTGCCTCTCTCCTCTCTGGCCCATCAGTGCCAATCAAGCGGTACTAAGTTCTCCCCCCAGGTTCTTGGTGGAGTGCCACAATCCCCATCGAGAGGGCGTTTAGAGAACTCCAAGTTCCTTTGTCCACTAAACGATGGTACACACACCGTGATGGTGGTAAAGACAGCATGTCAGTGTCTCTTCCCCCATAAAAGGCCGAAAAGATTTGGCATGGGCCCTGCGGTCCAGAAAATGTTCTACAGCTGCAGCATTGACAGCATTTTAAAAGGCTAAATCAGAGCTTGGTATGGCAACTGCACTGCCCTCGATCGCAATGCACTTCAAAGGGGTGATGCAAACGTCTGGCTTCATCACTGGGGCCAAGCTCCCTGTCATCCAAGACCTCTACACCAGGTCATGTCAGAGGAAGGCTCTAAAAATAGTAAATTACCCCAGTCACCCAAGCCATAGACTATTCTCTATGCTACTGCATTGCCGGCATTGGTGTGTGGCACCAGTGCCTGATGTCTTTAATCATCAGAACCTTATGCAGCTTCTACTCCCAAGCCCTGAGATGGTTAAACAAGACTGGCAAATGATCAAATAACAACCCTGCTATTGACATTTGTCCCCCTTATTGCACTATCCCTTTGGTATTGAGTAAGTTCACACAGGTGGGTTTCAGTACTCAAAAAGAATGTATAAATTATAATGAACCTATACATGTACTAAGCTGCTATTTTGACTGATCACTGAGAGTGAATAGCTAGCATTTGAAAACACATCACTGAGAGCGAATAGCTAGCATTTGAAAACACATCACTGAGAGCGAATAGCTAGCATTTGCCTTATTTCAACACTTTTTTGAGTTGACATACTTTTACGTGAGCAACATCATTTCACGTCTCCGCATAAATCTTTGTAGTCATAGGCCATGCCGGTGATTAGGAAAACTGTTTAAAAGTTCTGCACTCTATCAAAATTACCCACACTCCAGTCCAGCTCCAATGTGCTTGTACTCTGGCTAAGACCTATTAGATAAATTTAGGGTGTTATCAAAAAGCATTAATTCTCTGGCATTAGAGCTAGATTACATGTCGAATGCATAAAGTAACAGTGATTCTGTGATTTTTCAGAATCACTCTTACTTTATACATGTTTTACGATATATTTTCCCCCACAGAAGGCCTAGGTCCAATAGCCATGGTTTGCCACTGATTGTAGATGATAGCTGGGAGAAGGGCCACCAGCAGATTTATAACGGGCACAATGAATGAAGAGCAAAGGTTCCCATGGTGCTACTCTGTTAGAAACAAGGTGATGCATCTGTGTGTTGTTTTAATGGATGAACAAAGATGTCTTGACGCTCAGGAGCACCAGGGAGAGGCTCACATTTACACACACAATCGCAATCTCACTTAGATAAAACTATTACCATTCAAACCTATACACATACTAAACACAAATAATTACAGCAGTCATAAACATTCATTGTTACAATGTAAAAGCAGACAAGTGTAGATTAAACAGGCATACTGCAAAACAGAAGCAGACTGTTTTATCACATACTGGAACACCTGTTTCCTGTCCAGACGTTATCAGCTTCAGACCCAGAAGTAGAGCTCAGGGGGCTCTACCAGAGGACATGTTACCATCTTGAAAATTCTGCTACCAGTTGATTTCACTATAAGTCTCTTTAGATAAAAGTGTCTGCTATGTGATATAGATTTATTAAGGCCATGCAGCACCCGATATAACAAAAGGAAATGACGCTGTTACACTCAAAATTTCATCTAGCTGCAATGACAGCAACCAAACTCTTCTTGTAATTGTTGATCAGCCTCTTGCACATTTGTGGATTCATTTTGGCCCAGTCTTCAATGCAGTGAGAATCATTCCTGGAGTACGAGCATGACATTTTCATTTCAGTTCCTGCTAAAACATTTCATTTGGGTTCAGGTCAGGGCCATCTCAAAACTATCTTTCTTTTTGGCCATTCTGACGTAGAAATGTTTTTTACAAAATCATCAGCCTCGTAGAATTTGTGTTACAAAGCTGAATTAGATTATATCCCACCAGTTCTGACTAGATATTCAAACAGTAGCCAGAAGACAGGATAATATAATCAGTAAGAATGCGGCGTAAAGTATTCTCCAGGTTTTAATTAGAGTGCACTAAATAATGAGGATGACGTAAACTCTAAAATAACAGCCTACCGAAAATGTCAATTTTATAAGTACATATTTTATAAAACCATACCCAAATAATATTGCTCATGAGAATTAATCGGCTGAAAACTTCTTGAACATCTTGAATCTTACACATGCTATATACGTAGTCTCACATAATACGGAAAATGAGCTGCCCAATCAGCCGTCTAGTGAAGGTTAAGCTGACCAATCAGCAATCTAGAGAAGGTTAAATTGGCCAATCAACGGTCTAGAAATGGTTAAACTTGCCAATCAGCGGTCTAGAGAAGGTTAAGCTGGCCAATCAGTGGTCTAGAGAAGGCTGGTCAATCAGCCCCTTTACACTCTTATTTTTAATAACTGGTATAACCCACACAGTTCAAACACAGAAAATCTGCTTTTAACAGAAAATCTAATCGCAAACAAATGATCAAAATTCAAATCAAATTTCATGGACATTTGAAAACACATTGCAGTTACTTCATTAGAATGTCATCCCTCATGGGCCCTGGTCAGAAGCTCTGCACTTTAAAGGGAATAAGGGTGTGATTTGAGGCTCAGCTTACAAGTGAAGGAGCCCAACCTTGACCAGTCCTGCACTATTACAGGTCTGCTAAGTAGCTTGTTCCAGACCTGGACTGAGGAGGGTTTTCAGGGGACTGAAGGCGACATGTGCTCTTGGCTGTGACAGGTGTGACAAGACATCCCCATGGTGCTTTACTAGACAGCCAGGCAAATGCCACAGATCCTCATCGCATGGACACAGTGACAACAGGCATTATAAAGGCACCCTATTCCCTTTATAGAACTACTTTTATAGACCGTCTAAAGCCTTGTATTAAAAGCAGCGAGGACGATAGGTTTACCTCTGGTTCACAAAAGAACAGGCCAACTCCTGCCAACTCCAGCCCTCACTACTCCTCACGGACTATATGATAGGGGTCTCACGGAAAAGGTGTTGCTTTTCATATGACTCATATCTTAATCCACTCCTCAACAAGGGAGCCCATAAAAGGGAAGCCACAATGCTAAGATACAGGCTCATGGCAAGAAAGAAGGTAAGGGGTCTAAAAGTACAGCACCCCAGCTTCACCACACACCCTCCTTCACCACCCCAGCCTGGTCAGTGTTCACTCACCCTAGTGATGGTCAGAGGCTGTTTAAAGTCCTTCCCTCCAGACAGTCTGAAGCCCCAGGGGGCCGGACCTTCCAGTACCACATTCTGGGGCATTATCTCTGTTCTTGTCTCCCTGTCTCTGGTAAAGCACCAGCAGCAGGCTAATCTAAAGTATTCCTTTCCCTATACACATACACACACGCGCACACACACAAACACTGCTCTGCCTCTTCTGTCCCAGTGCTGATCGGCAGTCTCTGTCTGGCCAGAAGCCTTTTAACAAGCCGCTGGGCATGTTAGGAGTAGGATGCCCCACCCTCAGAGTGAGGTCATCCAGCTGTCTGAGGACCTCAGAGGCAGTGTTAGAACTTTCTCTCAGTTTCTGTCTCTCTATCAGCCCCCCCCCCATTAGGCTCACGCTGTTGTTTACTGAATCACTCCTCTTCTCTCTTGCTCATTTAGTCTCTACTTTTATCTCTGCTCCTGGTTGGTCGGTCTACAGTAGACGTAAACCTGTGTGATGACCCTGCCTTGTCAGTCAGCAAGCCAAACTAGTTCCCAAAAACAGACACCGCAACACCTGTCTGCCATGACACTGTCTCTGCACCGCAATACCTGTCTGCCATGACACTGCAGGGGTTGGGAGATGCTGTTTAGTATCCCCCCCAGAAGGAATGTAAACAGTACTCTAAATGCAGTGGCTCTAACCTCTGAGGGGGTTTCCAAAACTCACATGTCTTATTATTCACCAGTAACTAGATTAATTATACCCAATGCACTACAAAGTGTGCAGGAATGTCTTTTAAAAAAATCCCTTTTTGGTGCACCAATTTTGACGATAGTGATAAGTAGCATACTTTATGGAGAATAGGGTGCCAATTTTGAGGAGAATAAGGAAAGAAGGGGTTATATTTGCTAAGATGAAGAAAAGTTTACTTATAAATTGTTGAATATGATTTTCTGCCTGGTAGAAAATCATATTCTCACTTTTCATTGTTTACAGTCAACATTCTCTACGCCTGCAGTCTGTGTCTCAGAGAGCCAAAGAAATCCCTCAGAAATCCAATTTTACTGGACCTACATGCTTTGACAACATGCCCCCTTATTTGGTGAGGTCTTTGAGGTTGGTTGAGCCACAGAGATTAAGCAGGCCTTCATTACATAATGATCTGGACAAAACCCACACAGCCCTTTCCTTTCCCAGCTCAAAAGGCATGTTGGCAGTCTTTATCACTGTTTTATTTTGTCTCCACCTTTAGTTTCACTCTTATCAATTCCCAAGGCAAGGAAACCACTGGTACATTCACAACTGGGTGAACCCTCTTTTCTCTGGTCTTATTTTTTCTCTGGACTTAAGTCTTATGTTATCTTTCAAAGAGCCAGTCCAATGTTGAGGATTTTTCTGTTTAATTTATAAATCACCTATACAGCCTTTTTTAAATCACGAGGAAGCACAATTAAGTAAGTTACTCTTGAGAAGAGCACCCCTGGCTTTCTTTTAAAATGGAACCAGGGAAATTCTCTTGATTGCTGAATTCTGAGAGAAAATACAGGAGCCTGCCTTCCTACCCCTGGACCCAGGATTGGAACTATAAAAAACCCTGGCCTGCCCAATGGCTATTTATGCAGTTGCCATGGAGGCAGCAGGGACAACCTGAGGACAGTGTGGCTGGCTGGAGACTTCTGTAAAGGCTCTCCCTAATGGTGGTGAGGACCAAGCCAGCAGACAATATGGAAAAACCTGAGTATGGGAAGTAATGTGGAATTGTGGTGGACATCTTCCACACTTCAAATGTGTTAATGTTATTGGTAATACCATTGCAATACTACTTTGACTGCGAGACCAAATAAAGTTATAAAACAATAATATACAAAAGTAAAATCATCAGACAATGAGCACAAATGGGAAAATTCTATAGAAAAATTGCAGGTCAGGCAAAATGTATTTGCCAAACAATATCACAGAAAGAAAGCCATTGTCCCTGATGGCATCACCTTTTCCTCAGTCATTCCTTGGTGGGAAGTTGTTGTTTTGGTATTGTAAGGGTTGTGGTTGTATAGATTGTATGTGTGACTGTATTGCAGAGACAAAAAAAGACTGTGTTGAAAACATCTCTGGTCCAGCTTGGCGGGCATTCAATGCCCAGCATCTGGAAGTTGCACAAACAACTCGGGCCAGTTGTCTTACAGAACCTTGATGCAGATCCATTGATTTGATCACCATATCAACAGGGCACTATGTTGGTTTATTTTTATTTTCTTTGTACACATTTTTTGATGTGCTGTTTTATTGTAAATACCATTACGTGTCATATTTATAGTGTCTTTGCTGGTATAGCTAGAGGTGTACTTTACACAATCATTTTTTATGTTGACCAAATGCCACCTCTTTGGGCATGTCTGGTGTTTCAGAAATAATGTAAGAAATTAAAATGCGTGTGTGAATGAACTGACTGAGACAGGCAGTGGATTCTTTTTAATCACAGGGACATTTACTGTACAAGACATACAAATCCCAGCAAACTTCACTGTATGATGACCTCAGGCAATAGTGAACACAAAGTTACATAACAACATTTCTGTATGTCATCATTGACAACATCATCACTTCAAATCATTCTAGTCATTATGTTGCTTTGTGTTCTGAAACATAAAGGCAAGTACTTGGTGAAATAGAATGATTATTGCATAAATCAGAAGCTGATTTTGAGTGAATGCATCCACACAGTAAGTAAATTACATAATGTCTAGCACTTACAAGTTGTGGCAGGTGAGTTGTCCCTAAGATATCTAAATAATTTCAAATAATTCTAAATTGAGAATTTGCAATAACAACAATATGTAAAATGATCATATATTAAACATCATCTTAAAGGACAGTTTCACCTTCAGTTCGCTAAAAAATGGCTCATGTCCAGTGCCAGACTTTTTTCACTGGCACAGGCCCATTCAATAAATAACTGCTGTCATGCAGCACATCATTAAAACAAACTAGTATGACATTCTGACATCCTTTTCAACTCTACTCAACTTGTAAAAAGAAGACATGTTATACATTGTCCAATTACATAATTCTTCTGTTTCCTTTCATTAATACTTACAGGAATGTCTGGAGAGAAAAACAAAAAAACAAACAAGTCTTTAGACATTAAGTTCCAGGTTGACCTAACTGCCTGAATGCACTAACAATGTGCACATTGTCAGAGCAGCAACCCTCTGTCCAAAGCCATGTGTTAACTGATGTGTTTAGGAGGAACTTGCTCCCTTGGTATAAAACACATCATCACTCTCTGTCAACTATTGCCATGCCTGCCTGTTCACTCCTACTGTGTGAAACCAGAAGACAACCCCTCTCCAAAAGGTTAACAAAAATTTCTCCTAACATAGATTAGCATAATCAATTAAAGTATTTTTAGAACAAGAAAAAATATATATTTTGTACAGTATAAATAAATAAATGGTAAATAGGGCACTTGGTTACTTCGTTATTGTGAAACCCACTTGTCTACAAGGCAGCCTTTCTCTGCAAACTGCTCTCACACTAATCAAACTACCAGAATCATTTGTGACCAAATCTGCTTTCAAACTCCTCAGTTGCATCCACTTGAGACATTCTGCTGAGACATCATCGTCTCAGTTGGAGAAAGGTACAATAATATCACCTTCAAACAAACATTAAAATATACTTGGACCAAGGACATCCCTTCGAGGCCACTGAGTACATATCTTCTCCTGTTCATCATAAATTATGCATTGTCACTTCTCTCGTGACTGGAACAGTAGGTACTTCAGTAAGCACCCTGCTGGAATCGGGTTTTTTTTTTTATGAAAATGGCTAGTCATAGCTGAAAGTAATGTTTCTGGTGTAAAATGTGCAGTCTGAATATATTGGATATTCACCCACTGTAGTATACAACCCCAGCAGTTCTGTTGAAAATCATGAGAATTCTTTATGGTTACAGACGCTTAACATAGTTTCCAGGAAAGGTTCCAAAAAACTTGCTTCTTCTCGATGTACCTTGAAATATACAGGAAAGATAACAATATTAAAGTCACTATCTGAAATATATTTGTTTGTTGCATTTATTTTAAGTAGGGGTAACGAATTTGGTTTTTGTCTGATTTTATGGGACGACTGTGGAGCTTATTGACATTATTCACTGTCTCAATTCAAGCGTAGGACTGCCATCTGTTGGCACTAGCTAAGTAGTACAACCTCATTATTATATAAATGATTGGCTGAACAGGAGTAGACAGACAACAGACATGCAGAGCCACTCCAAAGTCATTATTGTCTTTATTCATATTATTAGAGGAAATATATAAAATCTACCTACCTACAAACCAGCCGTCATCACACTTCTCCATAACATCAACAACATCTCCTTCCTTGAGCTCCAACTCATCCTCATTGCGAGGAGCGTAGTTATATAGGACCTGGAATCTACAGACCAAAAAAAACCCCCCCTCAATGAGTCGTCACATCAAATAAGCATGAACTTTTCATTGTCTGTTCCTACAATGGCCAAGTTGGGAAAACAAATCGCGATGAAAATAGAGACTTACGGCTCTCCGGCACAATTCGGGGCATCCTGGGTAAATGCTGGCCGCTGAGGAGAAAAGAGAAGCAGTGTCACACGGTAGTCAGGTCCTGCCAGTTTCGATCTTCTATCGCTCCAGGATATTTTACCACCAACAGCAACCATCAATGTAGCAAGAATACGCCAAAACCAAAACAACACCATCTTTGCTTTAATATGCAACAAAGACACTGCAACCACAAGGCAGACAAAATGACAGTACTCCTATTGAATGAAAGAAATACACCTGCTATGGAGATAAACAGTGATCATGCTGTCTATACACAAACAAAACTATTCAACACCCCTCAGGCACAGTCCAGCAAAGCCTTTCAGATCCTAATATGAATTTCCAGTATCCACCTACACCACACTCAAGCAGTGCAAGTCCACGGACTGTTTTCATTCAAAACTGGCCAGACACTTCTGTGTCAAAGGGAGGAGTCTATTCCATCCGCCTGAATGACACTGTCCATCGTTCAAAAGGTCATGCAGCAAAGACACAAACAAAACGGTCAAAGGGAGACAACTTCAAAAACTAGTCATTATGACTACATCCCCAATCGCACCCTCTTCCCTATGTAGTGCACTACTTTTGACAAGGGTCCATAGTGCACTCTATAGGGAAAAGCATACCATTTTGGAAACCACCACAGAGAAACTGGGATCCAATGCCTGAATGTCAGACACATTTCCTGTTCCCAAAGTGGAGAGATACGTCATTACAGCGGAAGGTATCCCTTTGGTGTTGGTTGACATGGTTAGCACGCATCTCTTTACAGCAGATCATTATTAATCTGTCGACTCCCTGATACGTGTCTATTTTATAGAGGTTGTATTTTTATAGACTATATTTGCGACAGTGTTATATATACCGTACGTGGTAGATATGCTGATGAAATAATGACAGTAATAAGGACACAGACACCTTTACGAGGAACCCAAACATGCGTTGGACAGTGGGTCACAATTTGATGGATAACGGGTCACAAGATGCATAGTAGTTAGTAGCCCTACCTTATGAAATGGCGAATGCATGGTGGTTAGCAGCCCTACCCTATGAGA
>JACXGI010013011.1:0-21240 GCA_016801175.1 Esox masquinongy | reverse complement strand
TGTACATGCTCATACTTTTCATGTTCATAATTTTCAGTTGGCCAACATTTCTAAAAATCCTTTTTTTGTATTGGTCTTAAGTAATATTCTAATTTTCAGAGATACTGAATTTGGGATTTTCATTAGTTGTCAGTTTTAATCATCACAATTAAATGAAATAAACATTTGAAATATATCAGTCTGTGTGTAATGAATGAATATAATATTCAAGTTTCATTTTTTGAAATAAATCAACTTTTTGATGATATTCTAATTATATGACCAGCACCTGTATATACAGCTCCGGAAAAAATTAAGAGACCACTGCCGCTTTTTCTTTTCTTTCCAAAAAAGTCAAAAAGGAATGTTTTGAGTGAGGAACTGAAGGGTTAAAATTAAGAGACCACTGCAAATTGAACCCTTCTCTTCCTCACTCAAAACTTTCCTTTTCAACTTTTTTGGAAAGGAACGAAAAAGGTGCAGTGGTCTAAATTTTTTCCGGAGCTGTATATTGGCCAATTGTTAAGCCTTTTGTAACATCGTATAGGTATGTGATAATGTCTGTGTTCAACAAGTGCAGGAACATTAAATGTTACAATAGGTTGAATTTCCTCTAGCCTACACATTGAAAGAGGTTGCAGAATTAAGAGTAGTTAATAGGTGTCACCCATGTGTCTGAGTTTAGCTAGCAGTGTCACTTTATTGAACGGTATTCAGCATAGAGAGACGGCTGTTTACAATTTTAATTTGAACTCGTTTTCCTGTCGCCTGGAGTCTTTTAATCAAATTCCAAAAGTAGATTTGTAGTTTTTTTGGGGTCTGGTCACCACATAACTGTGAGCACTACTGTGCAAAGATGTCTGCTTGTATTGGGTCTGACTTGATTTCAGCCTTTGCATAAACAAAGCCTCATTCTCAATAAGGGTGTGTAGACATTTTATGCCCACTCAATGCTGGCTCTAGGCCTTTGGCGGCCCTTAGCAAAATTTAATTTGGGGCCCCCCTCCCCTATTGGTCAGGGGCTCCCTAGCAGTTGGAGGCCCCCTAGCAGTCGGGGGCCCTAAGTGACCGCTTATGTTGCTTTTGCTTGGAGCCGGCCCTGTCCATTGTGGGGTTATGTATCACTTCATGTGATGAAATGTATTGATCTATTGCTTAATCCATTGTAAATGTTCTTTTTGTTTGTTTCCGATTGTACACGTGTAATAGTGTTGTTTTGCAATTGTTATGCTTTACGCACCATTGTAAATAATGAGAACAAAGGAGAAAAAGTAGAAACAAAAAATAAATAAAGTACAAGGCAGATGTCTTCAATAGTGGTGTCCATTCCATGCTAGAAGACGTTTTCTCCCCGTTAAGTCCTTCAGTCATCTCTATGTGAACAGACCACTTTGTTTCTTCCTTTGTCTTGATACTGGGACTAGTTTGGGGTTTGTGATCTGTGAGCTACTGTGGAACTACAGTGCACTGTTGATAGTGTGCCAGCAGAGGGCAGTAAAATATCAAACTATGAAAAAATGGTTACTGCAGTATTACGGACATAGATTTCAATCAAAATGTTCTAAACTTGTAAGTAGCGAGTCACAAATATATACAGCGAGTCACAAATACCGCTTACAGCACTGTGTGGACTTTACTTTTCAAACGATCAAGACGAACATTGACTTTGAACATTAGCGGATGGAAGTTGGTTGCAGTTGTCTTTCAAGTTTTCATCACCCAGGTTTTGAATAATTGAATATTAATTGTATATTGCCTTTCTACTCAGTCAAGTGTAACGGGGGGAAATGGTAAAGCATCCTATCAACCAATGTTATGCGTTTTTGTAGTCGCTAAGTTAAAAAAAATGGAAGAAAGACTGTACCTGTCACGGTTGTGGCGGCAGGACACAGGCGCAGAGATGTGGTTGTAGAAATCCATACTTTAATGTAAAACGAAAACAATACCCCACACCGAGTGTGGGAAATAACTGAACTTAAATAGGATCCCCAATTGGAGGCAACGATGTACAGCTGCCTCCAACTGGGGAGAACAAAAACAACCTAGAGGCATCATTTCTGCCAGGTCCTGACTTTGGCCCCCAGCCCAGCGCAGAGATGGCTAGGGGCATAGCCAGGACGTTCCAGTACCATTCCATTAGATGGATGGGCATTCAAAAGTTTCTCAAACTTTTATTATTTGATTAAACATTTTTTTTCTTACAAATACGATCGCAGTAGCATTAAAAAAAACTTAAATGGACCGTTCTTTACAGATGGATACAATTGTTTTATCTGATATAAGAGTCCGAAAGATGCAACTGATGAGCAGGTCAGTTAAGTTTCGATTTATAATTTTGATGCAAAATTTGTGTTAAACTTAGAAAATAATCAAATACATGGTTCACTTATGTCGAGGGATTATTGCGAAAGTGTATATATTACTTTCCAAAAGTAAGGCCTGCATTTTCGTGTTTTACGTAATTCCTAAATCGACATGTGCAGCTGGCTGTGGGGAATAGACTGACCATTGAATGCTTAGCTGGTACGTGTTGGTATGGCCTTTGTTTAGCAACTCCAACACGTTTTGAAGGGCTGCTCCAAGGCTCTGTAACGCACTTCTACAATCCATCCGTGACTCCAAAATGGTTACCATCTTTCACCCGGCACAGCCAGAAGAGGACTGGTCACCCCTCTGAGCCTGGTTCCTCTCTAGGTTTCTTCCCAAATTTCAGCCTTCTTAGGGAGTTTTTCCTAGCCATTGAAATTCTACACAATTGTTGTTTACTCCTTGGGGTTTCAGGCTGGGTGTTTTGTAAAAGCACCTTGTGACAACTGCTGTTGTAAAAAGGGCTTTATAAATAAATTTGATGACCATCTTCATCCACCGCCTCAAGCCTCATCTGTTCAAACAAGCCTTCCCCTTCCCGTAGTCCCTTCCCCTAGCCCCTGTCCATTCCCTTCCCCTAGCCCCTGCCCTTCCTCTAGTCCCTGCCCTTCCCCTAGCCCCTGTCCATTCCCTTCCTCTAGTCCATTCCCCTAGCCCCTGCCCTTCCCTTAGCCCCTGTCCATTCCCTTCCCCTCGCCCTGTCCAAGTGCAGGTGACAAATGCTGTAGCATTCACAAAAACATGATTCAACATAAAAAACTGTCATATTTATTTGCCAATCATTCTTTGTTTTTGTTAAGGATTCATGATTTGTTTTTGGATTTGGACATATGTTTGTGAAACTATATGCATAGATTTCTTGACAGTGGTTTTTATTTGACTGTTTTATTTGACAAATTACATTTAGATTGAACTCTATCGCCATACATTATGCCGTGTTTACTACATAATCAGAACCATGAAACCCGGACATTTACCACATGCTAATTCGTTGAATTAATTAGACATCCACTAGTTTTGGAGCTAGTTCTAACCAGCATTTTATTGTCACCTTAAATGTTTATGAAGGGTTTTAAAGGCTAGTTTTATATTAGGTTATAGAATAGTAAAGTGTAATTTTGTTGTAGTTTCACTGTACCTCTATATAGGCTATATATCTCTGCATTCTGCAGGCCTTTACTTTTTAGTTGCAATTCATGTCAATCATCCGGCTGTCTTAGTAGAAAAGTCATGAGTCTTCCGTTTAGGTTACGTGATTATTCTGCATTCTCTGCGATTCTGGCAATTCTCAGTTCTGCATTTACGGATTGATTGAATATGATATTACGGGTCACTGCAACATTAAAACAACATTCTGTTGATCAAAACGAACTGTTTACTTTTGTCGATACCAATGTTTGTACAACAAACAGGAAACAAATGAACTGTGTGTATATTTTAAGATTTGCGCTAGTAGTTCGAAATTATTGTCGCACTGCTGATTCATTGGTCACATGATTTTAAACTGTCGTAACGTTAGTAAAGATGGCGGAGCAGCGACTGTCAACATCACTGGACTCTCTCCCGGATTCACAACTTCCACAAAGTTTGGACACATCAGGGGAGACTGACATTGCACATATTCAAGATGAAAATGGACATGTTGCTTGCAGTAGCACGCCTGATGAGTCCTTCTCTCCGACCTCAGTAATATATTTTAAAGAGGCACTGAGCTCGGCGAACCTACGGTTTGCAAAGACTGGACTGTCATCTCCTACTCCAGTACAATATGATTTCAATATCGAAAGAACGTCTAAGAAGACGAAAAGTGAGTTTCTTAAGTTATCTAGCCTACCAGTTTAACAAGCTAGCTAAGTAGCTAGCTGATGATCAATATTAGATTTGGATAGCTAGTTATTTAACTCCACTGATTAAGCTATGTTAACTACGGTACTGTACTGTACTGTAGCTTGTTAACGTCTATTGTGATCTGGCTAATGCCAGCAAACTGCAGTACCTAGCTAACTTTGTGTCTACAAAAAACATCTGGCTACATGACATTCAAAATGGTGTACTGAATGTTTGTGTCATGGCTAATAGCTAGGTCTGTTTGTGCAACTACTCTATCATGTATAGCAATAGCTGAAGAATAAATAAGCTATTTCATTATTTAAGGAATGGAGGAAACAAAGTCGCATTTTATTGATTCCTCTTGTCCTCTCCTTCTGCCTCTTAAAATCCTTTGCTTCTCATCCAGTGGGTTTTGAGAAGATGAGTATGTGATGAATCACGAAAATCTGCTGAGATTCTTCCAAGGACAGAGGGCGCAAGCAAGCATTTGACAGCTATTAATGTTTTACAGTGCCTGCGTGAGAAAATGCAGGCCTGAACAAGATATGACAAAACCAGTAGCTTGCAGGAAACATTCTGTAGCCCCACAGTGTTTCCCCTAAAATGTTTTTTCTGCAGTAGTGGCAAAGGATGCGCTACTAAATAAACTGAAATGAAACAACATCCCTGCTCTTATAAGTCTAAACACTTGTGGAGGTCTGAGGGGGCCTGCTGGTTGGTGACTTGGTGAGACCTCCACCTTGCCCTCTGATTGGGTATGGTCAGTTGATCCTACTTTTCCCCACTTCAGTGGTGTAGATGAAGTGCTATTTGGGAAGGGTATGGCATATAGACCCAGGGTTCAACATGAACAATAGCTCGCTGGCCCGGGGCCCATAAGACCTAACGTCAGGCCAGTACACAATTTTGTAACCTCTGTAATGTTGGCTAGCGAACCCCTGTAACGTTAGCGAACCCCTGTAACGTTAGCGAACCCCTGTAACGTTAGCGAACCCCTGTAACGTTAGCGAACCCCGGTAACGTTAGCGAACCCCGGTAACGTTAGCGAGCCCCTGTAACGTCAGCGCGCTAGCGAGCCCCTGTAACGTCAGCGCGCTAGCGAGCCCCTGTAACGTCAGCGCGCTAGCGAGCCCCTGTAACGTCAGCGCGCTAGCGAGCCCCTGTAACGTCAGCGCGCTAGCATCTTTGTTGATCTGCAAATCAAACTTAATAGAAATTTATAGCAGCCTGGCACAGAAGTGCTTTGCTTGATGTAGAATACCAAAGGTTGGACACTGAATGGGTAAGTGTGTCCAAACTTCCTATTGGTTTCATATATCCACTCTCCACTGGCTTTCAACACACTGCACTTTGAGGTTGGTTTTGGGTTGGTCATCATATTCCCAGAAGTCTTTTCTTATTGCTTAACCTGCCTATTACTGTGCTACTGCTGTGGCTATGGTAGAAATGCCAGCCTTGTTTTACTATAATTTTAAAATATTAATGTACCTACAGAGTGTGGAAGACGTTCTAGTGTGCTGCATGAAACTGAAGCGAACCTCCGAGCAGCAGAGGCTTTTGTACTTAAGGAAAAAGTCTGGGGTCATTAATGTTTTCAGCAGTTACATTATCCACCCTCTTCAAAACAGAAAGTGATGTATGTTTTAGTTTGTTAGGATGATACATATGTTTTGGAACTAGGGCTAACTCATTTTAAGTCTGTTTAGTATTTTAAAGAAGTACTATCGCCTAACAGTGAAATGCTTTGGCCTCCTTTGAATGTGTGATTGAATCCATCCTGAGTTGCATTAGGATGAACTGGCAAGGTTAAAATAACTTTTTACAGCTCAGTGGAATTTCTAATATTTTTGTCTAGAATGAAACCGAGTGAGTCATTGACTTCACTTGGAAAATTGGTATGTTACTGATCTGTTGAGGTGATTCAGTTTCAACAGAATTATCACTGAAGACTTTTGTTTGCTCCTGAGAAAATGCTTCGCCTTTAGCTCAGCAAATTGTTTTTCAGCACACAGATAACCCAGGTTAAAGGCCTGTTGGTCATGTTCCTTGCTTTGACCCATGGTTGCTTAGGTAAATCATGGTCTGAAAACATTTTCTGTGGATGTATATGGTGTATTTATTGAAGTAGTCCCTGAGGACAACAAAATAATTCAACGCTGAAATTCCCAAATAAAAATATCTGCATTACCTCTCTGTGCTTTTCATGGGTGCAGGAAGACAGGTGTGTAAAGTGTAGAAGGGTGACTACACCTTCACATCCAGTTACCTCTGCACAGTTCTCAGATCAGGGATTGATTTAGTAGCCATCCTAGCCTACAAGGAAATATGGCTGATGGCAGAGAGAGAGATGGAGTCCTTCCACCCCTGCATCAGAGCCACACCCCCCCCCCCCACATCACCAGCATCAAATGGGTATCAGGAGATTTATACCCCTCCCCTTCTTTTTTTTAACGCATGCACCATCTGGTCACGTGACACTATTCTGTTACCCAGCCAGTTCATTGTCAGGCGGCCATCTTGGTCAACACCCTCCCTGCTGTCAGTCAGTGCAGTGCCTCATTGCCTGCTCAAAGCCAATCCTATCACGGAAGCACCTTGCAGCCAATCCTATCAGAGAAGCGCCACACTGCCTGCTCACAGCCAATCCTGTTAGAGCGAGCCGAGTGAGAGAAGAGGGGCAGATCCACCAAAGGAGAGGCTGTGATTCCTGCAGACAGGCAGAGACAGAGGGTTGTTTTCCAGCAGACAGGCAGAGACAGAGGGTTGTTTTTCCAACAGACAGGCTGTGCTGCGCTGCAGAGAGAGAGACAAGTGCTGAGGAGAGAGGGCAGGGCTGCGGACTGTGTTGAGACAGCTCCACAGTGGATCTTTTTTTCTCCCTGCTGATCTGTAAAGTGAGGGGAGCGTGAAGGGGGGAGGAGGCACAGAGACTGAAGAAAAAAAAAGACCAGCATCCTTCATCCTTTCTGTCCAGAGCTGCTGAGGGGTCTGCTGTCTGCTTCGTTCTGGTTGCCTCTTGTCTTCCTTCCTGTTGTTTCTGGGACGACAGCACAAAAACAGAGATTTTTCTCTCTCCACCCCCCTCCCTTTTTCTGCCTTTCTTTGCGTTGCCTAGCTCTCCAGAGAGCGAGAGAGAGCTTCGTTGTTTTTTTTCCGTCTCTCAGCCCGCTATTCGCTGAGTCATCATGGCAGATCTGATGCCCCAGAATGACGCCCCAACCCCCACCACTGACAAGATCACACAGGCGGCCCGGGAGACCATTTACCTATGTAACTTCCGTGTCTCTGTGGATGGAGAGTGGCTCTGTCTCAGGGAGCTGAATGACATCTCCCTCACCCCAGACCCCGAGCCGGCCCATGAAGGTAGGTGTCAGGCAAACAGGGCCTACTGTGACAGGATAGAGAAGGCGTGGCTGGGGGTGATGTAGAGTGGAGGAGGAGAGGACCAGGGGAGGAGAGATGGGCTGCTGGTAAATGAGGTGTGTCTGTCAGACTGGACTGTAGAGATTTACAGGAACAGCTACGGTATGACAATTAACTGACATGCTCATGGACAACATTTTTACTTTACCGTCTTGGATGTTCAATCTAGCAATCTTTTTGTTAGTGGTGGAATGTTCTAAGTGCTATGCTATCTGCTGACCAATCCTGCTGATTGTGATATGCATTGCAATAATTTGCATCACTGACCCCACAAATACTTCAGTGTCATTATTTCCTAATTCAGTAAAAATAAAATGTAAAAATAAAAAATCAGAACGGTAATAACAGTCTTGAAACTTTCTAATGTCCCCTCCCTTTCCATAACACCCGCAAAACCAGTTGCAAAAAACTAGAACTAATGCTCTGTAGATCGTTGATACCAATTATGTTTAAGTAGTCTGTCCACCAGAGATTAGAGCACTATATACAATGTTTTCTATAGGTTAGGTCTCTCTAAGATTGATTCCTACCCAACAGCATAGTGTTTAGTTTTTCTAGATTTTCCAAATTTTGGGGGGGCAATGGTTTGTGCCTATTGATTGTGTGTAGATTCTGCACCAGTCAGATTCTGCATCTCGATTTGTCAAAGAGTTCCATAGATTGTCTGTTGGATTGAGATTAGCATTCACCTTTTTGTTCTCAGAACCAATGTTCTCCAATGTTGCTTTGGATCCTTAGCACAAGGCCATTTCCAGGTGAATTTCCTCCTAAGCAGAAGTAGGTTACCATGCAGAAATTCCCTGTATTTTGCTCAGTTTATTCTTCCTTCAATTTTACCTACATGCCTATTCCCCGCTGACTGTTACTGCCTGTTTGGCCAAGTCTCCTTCATTAAAGAGGCTCTGGGTCTTTTCAAGGTGATTTTCCTGGTTGAATAAAGGTTAAATAAAAACAATTAAATGAAAAATTAAATAAATAATGAGAAGCATCCCCACAGCATGAGGCTACCACCACGATAGTACTTTTCCCACATTGCAGCTAGGTTACTCATGTTTTCTGGCTAATTCTAGGCATGCTTTCAGATGGTACTTTTTGAGTTACAGGATGGCCTATCATTGGCAGTGCCTGGGTTGAGTGAATCAGCTTCCACTTCCTGAATGTTGATCCAACTGTGCTCACTAGGATATCCAAACTTTGATATTTAAAAAAACAACAACTTCGATATTATTCAAAAAAAAAAAAAAAAAAACGTAATATATGAATTTGTATTTGCAGTGGGGATTAATGCAAAATGTGACAGCTAGTTGAATGGTTCACAAGAAATTTATAGTAATGTAATTGTGGCAATTTTGTACTGTGTAAAATGGGAGCTTCCACACCATGGGACCGAGGTATTCAACTCTTTGGCTGAATCTCAAATCCCATATTACGTACTGCAAGTATGTACTTTGCAGGTGATAGGTGAAGTATGTACTGTTTAGTATATAGTAAGCTAGTATGCCAGTATTGGGACCGATTGGGACATACTACCTCGTCATGAATTTGCCTCGCTACATTAGATAATTTTGTCACACATTAACATCAAATGAAGTTTGAATATTTAGCTAGACACTATTAAGCATTATTAAACACTATTAAACTGTTTTTTTATGAAAAGCATCTATGAACTGTTTGGCTTTTGCCGCTGGCCGGTTTTCTTTCATACGTGAATGAAATTGAGGCAAAAATTACAGGAACACTTAAATTACACATCGGGTCTCGATGAACAAAACATATTAAAGATCAAAATCTTTACTGTACATTGTGTAATTGGTTGAGAACAAAATTACTTAACAATGGTCAATGGAAACCAAAATCACCAACCGATTGAGGGCTGGATTCAAACTCACACCGAAAATCAAAGTAAACAATTGAAATCAAAGGCTGTTCCAACTTGTGTGAATTTCATCACGGCAACTCATAATTGGACTCAGTAGTGTGTATGGGCACCACGTGTCTGTATGCTCTCCCGACAACGTCTGGGCATGCTCCTGATGAGACGGTAGATAGTGTCCTGGGGGATCTCCTCCCACCGAGGAGATGCATAACGTCCCAGAGGTTGTCAATTGGATTCATGTCTGGGGAACGTGAGGGCCAGTCAATGGCATCAATGCCTTCATCATCCAGGAACTGCCTACACACTGTGGGCACATGAGGCCAGACATTGTTCTGCACCAGGAGGAACCCAGGGCTCACTGCACCAGTGTAAGGTCTGACAATGGGGCTGAGGATTTCATCCTGGTACCTAACAGCAGTCAGGGTACTGTTGGCTAGCATGTGGAGATCAGTGCGACCAAGGATATGCATCCCCAAACATCACTGACCCACCGCCAAACCGGTCATACTGGATGATGTTTTAGGCAGCACAACATTCACTATGGCATCTCCAGACTCACATCTGTCAATGTGCTCGGTGTGAACCTGCTGTCATCTTTGAAGGGAACGAGGCACCAGTGGCGGACCTGCCAATTCTGGTGTTCTCTGGCGAATGCCAATCGAGCTGCACGATGCTGGGCTGTGAGCACAGGTCCCATTAGAGGATGTCAGGCCCTCATGCCACCCTCATGGAGTCTGTTTCTGACAGTTTGGTCAGAAATATGCACACCAGTAGCCAGCTGGTGGTCATTTTGTAGGGCTCTGGCAGTGCTCCTCCTGTTCCTCCTTGCACATAAGAGCAGATACCGGTCCTGCTGCTGGGTTGATGCCCTTCTACGGCCTGTCCAGCTCTCCTTGTGTAACGTCCTGTCTTCTGGTATCTCCTCGATGCTCTTGAGACTGTACTGGGAGACACAGCAAACCCATCCCCTTCATACTCTCTCTGCTTTGTACCGGTGACGGGTTGTGTTGTCTTTGTCTGCACGCCGGGCCCTCTGCCGGGCCCTCTGCCGGGCCCTCTGCCTGGCCCTCTGCCTGGCCCTCTGCCGGGCCCTCTGCCTGGCCCTCTGCCTGGCCCTCTGCCTGGCCCTCTGCCGGGCCCTCTGCCTGGCCCTCTGCCTGGCCCTCTGCCTGGCCCTCTGCCTGGCCCTCTGCCTGGCCCTCTGCCTGGCCCTCTTTCATGTGAACTCATAGTAATCCTGAGTAGTAAGGTCATATTTCTCTAAGTCGTTTCCCGTGATGACAACACTATAACAGCCCTAACGTCTTCGTGTTGCTGTTGGATGCACTTATCAGCTGGGTCTTCCAAGATAACACTCTTAGTAACTTGTGTTTATTGTTAGACATTATGGAATACCTAAGTATCTTAACCTGTGAGTATGTAAATACAGTAATATACCTTAATTCTGCAGAAAAATGTCTTACAGATGGGCCCATCCAGTAGCAACTATCACATACTATAAGTGCTATAAAGGAATTGCTCCATTGCATGTAATGTTGTCTGTACATTCCATCATTAATATCAGCGCTTGTCTTATGATGTTTTGATGTGTTAAACATGGTCCTGGGGAGAAATACTAGAAGTTTCTGTATTAATTGTAATACTGAAAGTTTCCATTAAGCATTCTAAGATTTACCATAGCTCAGTGTTTTAAAGCTAGCTATGCTTTGCCAGTGTTGAGTTTGAAAAATCTAGCTAGGCTTTACCAGAGTTTAATATTAAATACCTAG
This sequence comes from Esox masquinongy, assembly GCA_016801175.1. NCBI lineage: Eukaryota > Metazoa > Chordata > Actinopteri > Esociformes > Esocidae > Esox > Esox masquinongy. The sequence goes on along the minus strand of JACXGI010013011.1, from coordinate 9,996 downwards.
CTAGGCTTTACCAATATTCAATGTTATCTACTAGCTAGGCTTTACCAGAACTCATTGTAATACCAAGTTCGATAAATAGTATAGGAACTGGTAACAAAACATGTCATTCCAAGGTTGATAAGACCCAAATTTCTTTTGTCTGAAATAAAAAAATCAAATAATACAAAAATCAGATTATTTATGTTCAGCCCTTAGACTGTAATGGAGTGAAGGTACAGACATTTTAGTAGTTCTGTGATTTTAGTTCAAGAATGTCTTCACATTTATTAGGCCTATGTCCTTGTTAACTTTTTTCTCTGTTGCCTTGGGTTACTCATCATATTAGGGACGTTACCTTGGCTACCAACGTTGGTATTAGTACTGGTGCCTTGGATACCACCGATAGAATTAGTATGCATGACAACACTATCCTTCTGTTTTTCTTTTTCATTGCGCTTTGCAAAGACTCATGGGAGGATTTCACAGATTTGGTGGATCACATGCAAATGCTTGATGAATTTAAAGGTGCGTATCGCAGCAGCATCTCAAACCTGCAACTCGTCCTTTCATCATCCCAGACTTGCATCTCATCCTTTCATCATCCCAAACCTGCACCTCATCCTTCCATCCCAGCCTCCAGTCCTCTTGCGCTGCCTCATTTCTCCCTAAGCCTTTAATGTCCTCACATTTAAAAAAATATACCAGGGCCTACTACACAGGGTGGTTTATTGAAACCAAGCAGGGTTTCGTCTAGGGACAGGAAGTGACAGCAGGGTTAGGTCTAGGGACAGGAAGTTACATAGCAGGATTAGGTCTAGGTACAGGAAGTGAAACAGCAGGGTTAGGTCTAGGTACTGGAAGTGAAACGGCAGGTTTATGTCTAGGGACTGGCAGTGAATTGGCTGTGTGATTACCTGCTCTGGGCTCGTCTGAAGATCTGTTGTCTCTAGCATGGCTGTGTGTTGGCATGGTGGTTCACAGCATTGATCCAACTTTACCCACACACCTCATGACTCCTGTGATAACCATTTTGCCATCCATATCTCTGTCGCTTACTCTCATACATATATGTATTTAATCAGTCTTTGGATCTCTGTCTATATGTCGCTCTTTAACCCCCACCATCACCACCATTATGGCTCTGTAGCGGATATCCCAGAAACCTGCATGTTGTTCTGTTTTTTCATTCATATTTCCTGGCCAAAACCCTGCTAGCTTACTGCTGTTGGACCATTTGGTCCAACAGTTTCCAAAAGGAAAACCAATATCTATTGGACCATTTTGGTTAGACCTACCTCCTCCACAAAGCTGTGAAATCCCTGCGCCTGGAAGAAAGGTCAACAAATACTTTTGTGTTCATAGGATTTGAGTGAGCGATGGCAGTGTATTGTCAGAAACCATCAAGAGGAAAAATGTTGTTGTGCCCTTGAGCAATGCAGTTAACCTTAATTGGTCATGTTGTGGTAAAAAAAATGCATTTTCTTATACAAGATGACTCACGTAATATGATCAATATGTCCTATTTCTTGAGTACAATTGTCACTGCACCACAGTTATATTTTATTGTTTTTTTTAGGGATTGCAAGCACAACACAATGTGCTCTATTAAGTCAGACAAGAACAACGGTAGAGCAATCTGAACCACCTGCTGCTTTAACCAGTACCAAGAATTCTTCGCGCATATTTAAAACCACCCGCCGGTTCAAACAGTACCAAGAATTCTTCACGCATATTTAAAACCACCCGCCAGTTCAACCAGTACCAAGAATTCTTCACGCATATTTAAAACCACCTGCCGGTTCAGCCAGTACCAAGAATTTTTCACGCATATTTAAAACCACCTGCCGGTTTAGCCAGTACCAAGAATTCTTCACGCATATTTAAAACCACCTGCCGGTTCAGCCAGTACCAAGAATTCTTCAGGCATATTTAAAACCACCTGCCGGTTCAACCAGTACTAAGAAGTCTTCACACACATTTAAAATGCAATCTGTAGTTGCTTAATATTTATGATGGCATCCGGTATTTCAAACACAGGACAAAGGCACAGCCTAGAACACACTTTGGTGTTAGAGGTCACAGCATATACCACACTCTGGTGTCAGAGGTCATGAAAGCAGGCTGAAATGTGAAGTACTGGGTGTGTCACGTTGTTTGTCTGATTGATGACCTTTCTTGATGTATCTTATTAGATTTGACTGTCCTGTCCAGGAGGCTTACCTTCCCTTTGTGCCTCTGAAGAAAACAGAACAGCCTTCGTGTAGTTCTGTTGCCGTGGTGACCATGCCTTTTGCACCAGAGCTTGTTTGTTGACATTGCTCCTCTCTCTCCACATCTTCTCCCTCCTGCCTCCCCTCTCCTTTTTCCTCCTCTGTTCCATTCTCTTGGCTGTCCTGCTTCCAGATCCGAAGGACCCCATAGCCATTGAACGACTGAACCTGATGAACATGGCTAAGTTGAGCATTAAGGGGCTGATCGAGTCGGCCCTGAACCTGGGCAGGACGCTGGACTCAGACTACGCGCCACTGCAGCAGTTCTTCGTGGTAATGGAACACTGCCTAAAACACGGACTCAAAAGTACGGACACATCGAATACTTCTCTATGTTGTTGTTTGTTCCAGCCTGGCCCGGGTTTCTGCTGACATGTGACATGGTGTTAAAATATGGCTGTTTGTGGATTGTTATGAGTGTCATCCATGCTAGGCCATTTCCTCTGTCCAGTGGATTCCATTTGTCATTAGCTAATAGCTATTGTGTTTCTAGTCCCTCAAGCGTATTGATTGTACTTTTGGTTTGCTTAGAAATGTGTGCCATTTCAGCACCACGGTGTAGCCATGAAATGACTGTTGTTCTTTCCTTTTTTGTTCCGCAGCCAAGAAGACGTTCCTGGGCCAGAACAAGTCCTTCTGGGGAGCCTTGGAGCTGGTGGAGAAACTCACCCCAGAGGCTGGGGAGATCACAGCCAGTGTCAAAGACCTGCCAGGGCTCAAGTAAGGCTTGATCTACCTGTAGTGCCTAGTAACCTATTCCTATCCACTTCCTGTCCTCCTCCTGTTTTATCTAAATATAGGAGATCAACACTCCGTGCCCGGTTCATCCAGTACATCCGTCTGGTACTCGGCTGGACCCCTTTGCCAACAGAACAGCCTGAACCTGATTGAACACCTCTTCAATCAGAACCTACCTGCCTACACTCTCACCTTAAATTCATCTTAGAGTATGTCGACAGATACAAGTATCTTGGAATTTAGTTTTATTCCAGACATCTTCAGTCTTGCAGCTGTATGAATCCGGGCACAAGTGCATTTAATGACTCGACTGGAAAACAACGTAAACTGGTGTCAGTCAGAGTGAATGCAGACTGGCTGCACACAGACGCCTCTGACTTGTTCACGTAAAATCCCATCCCGTTAAGTGACATCAGTCTGTCAAAGTGATGTAGTGTGTCAACATTAGAGATTCCGCCGCAATTACAAGAACCCCGGTTTTCGTGTATTGCCTTCAAAATAAAAGCCTGTGGTGAAACGTTAAATACATTCGGCAGCAGCAATAAAGCCTTGTTCACACCAGGCACGGAATAAAATTACTGTACGGAACCTTAACCTAGGTTTCATTGTAGTAGATGAAATGAAACTTTGAAGTCACACAGGGTATGTATATGTATTTATTTTCCATGAAAATGTCCCTCAAATATTTTACCCATCTGGTCAGATATTTAGCATAAGTCTCAAACTTCGATATTGTAGGCTACTACAAATAATTGAGCTGTCAAAGCTTTTCTTGCGATCCTATAAACACATAGTTAAAAGCTACTTATTAGCTCTTCTTTGGTGGTAAATCAACTTCCATTTCGGACACCGGACGGATAGTTGAATGCTACATATTAGCTCTTGGTGGTAAGTTAACTTCCATATCGGACACCGTACGGATAGTTAAATGCTACATATTAGTTCTTGGTGGTAAGTTAACTTCCGTTTCTGAAACCGTACGGAAAAGCACTGCAGTTGGAAAATTTCAAGTCATGCGACACACCTGCCATACCACATCCAAATCTGGCCGGGTGTGGTAGATTAGTCTGAGAGGTGCGGATTGCTTTCTATTGAAATAAATGGACGTCCGCCGGAACGTGTATATTTTGCCGTGCCTGGTGTGGATGAGGCTTTATACTTCTGATATTCGTATTTTGCCTTCAAAATAAAAGTCTGCGATGTGTATATATAGTGTGTATTGTGTAGATTATCAAAGGAAAAAACTGTGGGAAAAATATAAACGAAACAAAAATAATATTTAAATAATACTTTAAGGCAAAGAATATTGTAAGGTGGAGCACGTGGTTAGAGCTTCAGTTAATGTAAAGAATATATCTAATATAAAAAAATATATATATATTTTGATGTTATTGTTATGGTTGATCTGCTTGTGCTCATTAGATTTGGAGAGGGATTGTGTTAGAATGCTATAAATCTAAACACACTGTATTTTCCACCCCCCACCGTAATGTACATGGGATACTTTCTGCCAAAAAAACTATTCAGGGCCGTAGTGAATGTGTTGTACGAAAGACTCAGGAGAGTTGAAGTTACAAATATAATGTTGATAGCTAGTGGCTTTTATTAGGAGTCTGGGAGGCGATCCATTAACAGTTTTAGAGAATGGTTAATGGAGGGGAGAGCACCATGGTTATTATTAGGGAATGATGTTAAAGTATTGTCAAATAATGTTAAGAAAATAAAGTTGACAAGCAAGAAAGACTGATGTACAAGCTGCACGTTTTTCCTAATATATTAAAAACACATTTGTAGCATTTCACGCATTGATCCTTTTGTGTTGTTGATGTCGGTGTGCAAACCCCCTCCACCACTGTTGGGATATAAAGTAAGGGAAACACTGAACACTGCAAAGGCCTAATAGAAATGACCGTCCTCCCAGTCCTGGACATTCACATGTCTATTTACCAGTAGGTTAGGCCTGCCACTAATAGTGACCTCTAATCAGTTCTACATAGTTAATCACAGTGCCGTCCGCATTGTCACAAGTGTCCCCTACAACACTTATCTCTGTGATCTTTTCACTGATAAATTATCTAATTATTAAACTCATGCCTGTGATCTTTACATTCAAATTCTCGTTATTAGTTTTGGTGAACATTTTTATGTTGACGTTGCCACTGTCAACAATGACTGGAACAAATTGCAATAGGCTCTTTCATCACTCCTTACTTCTTCAAAAACCAACTGTCTACCTCATACATCTGTTTTCATCATGTGATGTAATGTATTGACTTCTTGCCTATTTCTGTCTAGTTAGTATATTGATTGTATTTGAGGTTTGTATTTTGTATTTTTCTATTTACCTTTAAACAATGCTCAGGCCACTCGAGTCAACTGAATTAGATTAGCAGCAATCTGCTTGTGTAGTTATGATTGATCACATCCCCTGTCCATCACCAGGACACCATTAGGAAGAGGGCGGGCCTGGTTGCGATTGGCCCTGATGCAGAAGAAGCTGTCAGACTACATGAAGACCATCATTAACAGAAAGGATCTGCTCAGTGAGTTTTATGAAGCCAACGCTCTCATGATGGAGGAGGAAGGAGCTGTGATCGCCGGGCTGCTGGTTGGGTTGAACGTCATCGATGCCAACCTTTGTATGAAGGGGGAGGACTTGGATTCACAGGTCAAGAAATAAACCACACTAGTGTATTGGACAGAGTTGTTATTGTGAAGTGTCTGTGTTGTGAGTGAGGCTGTGATGGCGTTCAGGAGTAGTGTCTGGTGGCTCTTCCACAGGTGGGGGTGATCGACTTCTCCATGTATCTCAAAGACGGGGGTCACAGTACTAAGACAGCCGAGGGGTGAGTTTCTTATACATAACCTTTAACCTTTATCCCATCTGGCATTCTGTCTCAATGCCACATCTATAACCTTACCCTGCACTCAATTTATGTGCCTCTGCTTCCTGTTTTTTTCTGCCTTCAAGCGCTCTCTCTCATTCTCTCCTCTCTAGGGATGGACAGATAACAGCCATTCTGGACCAAAAGAATTATGTGGAAGAGCTCAACAGACACTTGAGTGCTTCAGTCAACAACCTGCAGGCCAAAGTAGACGCCATGGAGAAGTCCAACAGCAAGCTCACAGAGGAGGTAGTCTGTTAGTTTAAAACAGCAAGCTCACAGAGGATATAGTCTGACTACTGTAGTATACACCACCAAGTCAAAGAAGAGGTAGTGCCATAAGTAAACTATATCAAGCACACACAGGATGTAGCCTGATAAGTTTACAACAATCTCACAACAGCTTTACAACAGTCTTATTTATAACATGCCTTCATGGCATTTATAATATTCCTTCTGTCTTTACACCATTTATAACATTCCTTGCTTTTGCACCATCTATAACTTCCCTTCAGCTTTTGCGCCATTTATAATATGCCAGTGTAGATGTTCTGGCCTTGTCTTTGCAGCTGGAAGGTCAGTGTAAATGTTCCGGCCTTGTCTTTGCACCTGGCAGGTCAGTGTAGATGTTCTGGCCTTGTCTTTGCAGCTGGCAGGTCAGTGTAAATGTTCTGGCCTTGTCTTTGCAGCTGGCAGGTCAGTGTAAATGTTCTGGCCTTGTCTTTGCAGCTGGCAGTAGCAAACAACAGGATCATCACCCTTCAGGAGGACGTTGAGCGCGTCAAAGAGGAGAGCTCCTACCAGCTGCAGTCCGGTCGCCAGGTAGTCCAACATCATAAAACATCTTGGTTCGAAATATCTGAGTGGATAAGATCATCTATGAAATTACTAAAATGTCAAATGACTAAAATGTTTAATGGACACTGGCCAACCAGGCAAATACATAGCCCAGGTTGCGTTCTGCTGGCCCAGGTTGCGTTCTACTGGCCTTTGGTGGCCACTTCAGAACAGTCCATCTTTATGAACTATTCCTGGGTGCTTGGTCATTGTCATGCTGGAAGACCCATGATCTAAGACGGAGAACCAGCCTTCTCACACTATCTACAGTTAGGTCCGGTAATGTTTGGACACTTTTCATAATTTTGGCTCTGTATGCCACCACAATGGATTTGAAATGAAACAACTGAGATGCAATTGAAGTGCAGACTTTCAGCTTTAATTCAAGGGGTTGAACAAAAATATTGTATGAAACGTTTAGGAATTGCAACCATTTTATATACTGTCCCCTTATTTCAGGGGTGCAAATGTAATTGGACAAATTAACACAATTATAAATAAAATGTTTCTTTTTTAATACTTTGTCGAGAATCCTTTGCAGGCAATGACTGTTTGAAGTCTGGAACGCATGGACATCACCAAATGCTGGGTTTCCTCCTTTGTGATGCTTTGCCAGGCCTTCACTGCAGCTGTCTTCAGTTGTTGTTTGTTCGTGGGTCATTCTGGCTTAAATTTTGTCTTCAGCAAGTGACATGCATGCTTGATCAGGTTGAGATCAGGTGACTGACTCGGCCACTACCGAATATTCCACTTCATTGCCTTAAAAAAACTGGGTAGCTTTCGCAGTATGTTTTGGGTCATTGTCCATTTGTGAAGTGAAGCGCCGTCCAATAAACTTTGCTGAATTTGTCTGAATCTGAGCAGACAATATATCCCTATACACTTCAGAATTCATCCGGCTGCTTCTGTCTTCTGTCACATCATCAATAAACACTAGTGACCCAGTGCCATTGGAAGCCATGCATGCCCATGCCATCACACTGCCTTCACCGTGTTTTACAGATGATGTGGTATGCTTCGGATGATGAGCCGTTCCAAGCCTTCTCCATACTTTTTTCTTCCCATCATTCTGGAACAGGTTGATCTTAGTTTCATCTGTCCAAAGAATGCTGTTCCAGAACTGGGCTGGCTATTTTAGATGTTTTTTGGCAAAGTCTAATCTGGCCTTTCTATTCTTGAGGCTCATGAATGGTTTGCACCTTGTGGTGAAGCCTCTCTATTTGCTCTCGTGAAGTCTTCTCTTCATGGTAGACTATAATGATATGCCTACCTCCTGGAGAGTATTCTTCACTTGGCTGGATGTTATGAAGGGGTTTTTCTTTACTATGGAAAAGATCCTACGATCATCCACCACTGTTGTCTTCCATGGACGTTCAGGCCTTTTTGTGTTGCGGAGCTCACCAGTGCGTTCTTTTTTTCTCAGAATGTACCAAACTGTTGATTTGGCCACTCCTAATGTTCCTGCTATCTCTCTGATGGATTTTTTTGCAGCCTAAGGATGTCCTGTTTCACTTGCATTCAGAGCTCATTTGACCACATGTTGTGGGTTCACAGCAACAGCTTCCAAATGCAAATGCCACACCTGGAATCAACTCCAGACCTTTTACCTGCTTAATTGATGAAGAAAAAATGAAGGAATTGTCCAAACCTGTTCATGAAAACAGCCAATACTTTTGGTCCCTTGAAAGAGAGGGGGCTACATATTTAAGAGCTGTAATTCCTAAACGCTTCCTCCAATTTGGATGTGAATACCCTCACGTTAAAGTTCAGCAAATGCACTTTAAGCCCATATTCATTATTTAACTATAACATGAATATATTTTGGTAAACAGCCAAAATTACAAAACAGTGTCCAGTTATTTCAGGACCTAACTGTATGTGAAAGCTGTCTCCACCATTGGAACAATCCTTCGCTGTGATCTTTCAACAGGTTTTTTTCTTGTGACCGCGTCCACATATGGAGAAAACATGAACATTGAGGTCTCTGTAGTTGGACTTCTAGCCTTGAGGTTATCCAGGCGTGCCACCTTATTGTCTGACATCAGACAGTCCTGTGGTTTCCATTCTTTTCTTCTTTTTTAAGGAATTATGTGTTATTTCAAGGGGGCCAGGATTTTTGGCCATGTCTGTATGATGTTGTGAAAGGTGTAATATAGATTGTTCTCCTCAGGTGTCAAGAGGGGGTGGGGATGGCTCTGCGGATGCTCTGGTACTGGGAGAGGCACGCAAACAGCTCAAGGAGGAAACCCAGCTACGATTGGTCAGTTTCTCTTTTCCTCAAATAATCAATCAAATTTATTTAATGAAGCGGGTTTTTACATCAGCAGTTGTCACAATGTGCTTCTCCAAATATCCAGCCTGAAACCCCAAAGAGCAAGCAACAACAAGAATGAAAAGTGGAAATCTAGTGAGGAACCAGACTCTGTTTCTGCTGGGTGGAGATTATAAGAGTAACCTGCAGGTCAATCAATGCAGGTGGGCTGTGTCTAGGCTTGGGACAGAATCCAGATCAGCTGCACAACCAAATAGACAAGGACAGAGACGGCCAGGTGGGATTTGGGTAGTCACAGCAGATGTCACACCAGGAGGTTGGACAGGGAAAGCAATGCGTCGTTAGGGTCCAAGGACTCATGTCCTTCTATGATTCAACAGGACACCTTGAAAAATTTGAGAGCATTCCTTGGATCCAAAAAGATACTTCAGCATATTATTTAGTCTGACCCTTGTCCCCCCCGTCACAGAAACTAATGCAACGTAAGCAACTGGTAGTGAGACAGGACAGACTGACCCTTGTTCCCCAGCACAATACGATAGCTGTGTAAAACTAGGGAGACCCTGTAGCCACATCTGAAGATAACCCTGGACAGGGCCTAGACAACGTAGGTAACATTACAGGTCTGTTCATCCACATATCTCCCTCCATCCTATATCTCTATTACAGGTCTGTTCATCCACATATCTCCCTCCATTCAATATTTAAGATTTTTACTGTACAATTTGCATAAATTTAAGTGTAAATAACAAGATAACTCCAGCTAATTTATTATGGTAATGTTTCAAATATCTTTTCTACAAAATGGAGTGCCTGAGATTCCCTAATTAAACATTCTCGTCGGTCCATTTATCAGTTAACATTGACTTGTAATCTCCTCATACTCGCTTTAGATACTGATAGTACTGTCCCACCCACACTAAACCACCCTGTACTAGCTAGTACTATACCGGTCAGTACTATCTCACCCACACTAAACCACCCTGTACTAGCTAGTACTATACCGGTCAGTACT
>JACXGI010013010.1:6477-21749 GCA_016801175.1 Esox masquinongy | reverse complement strand
CGGTAAGGATCCAGTAGCCTACTATCCATTGCGGTAAGGATCCAGTACTATCCATTGCGGTAAGGATCCAGTACTATCCATTGTGGCAAGGATCCCTCTGTGGTAATGAACCATTCTAATGTGCACCTGCACCAACATATGTACATTTGATTTTGTGGAAATCCCACACTGAAGGAGATGCATTCATTACAGAGGGACAGAGCAAGTTCTCTCTATTTAATATTACATCTGTTATTTTCTTTCCCATAGTAATGAAATGTGTTTTCTTCAGCCTAACGCAGGAGATTCACATTTGCACACGGCCTCTACAGATGTATTGATTTGGACTGAAGCGTTTGCAGCCCACTGGTCGCTGGTAAAGATGCCAGCTGAGGAGCGGGTAAAAACAGCTCATATTTTCATGATCAATTACATCTTTTAACCTGGTCAGTCTAAACAGATTATCTTGGCACATTGTGCCAGGTGCCCACATAGAAAGGACCTTCCTATACGAACCATACAGTCACCTGCTGTCATCTATTCAGGGCAATAGCAATGAGAGGTTAAAGGGGATAAAAATATAGTGTCATATAGCATTAAAACTTACCTATGGTTAACTACGGTCATTCTTAAACATATTTCTTGTTGATCTGCTTCCATTGGGATGGACCTGCTGCCCAGCCTCTCTCATGGAACGACCATGATTGACATCATGATCAATAATTGTGGCACAAATGTCATCTTGTACTATAGTTCTTTGCATTGCATTTTGACCTACTCCACCACCACACAGCTGATTCCTTCCCTTCCCCTTGCTTGGTCCATTCTTGCAAATAGCAACTCATAGGTGAGCCCTTTTATGCATGAATAAGAACGGATCGCTGATTGAACAATTTTGCTAATTTCTGTTTTGTACAGTCGCATAAGAGTTTCACATTCAAGTAGTTTGAATCAGAAGTGAATAAATGTTTTCATTTTGTTTGACATGAGTTACTCAACAGAGTTTTGTGTCTTTTGTAAAGTTGTGTTCACTGTTTTGCAAAAATGTGCTCAGCATTGACTTTATGCATGAAGGCAATGAGAAATTAACTGATCAATAGAAAAAGAATATAGTTCTGCTCATTAAGTTATTATGGAGATCAACTGAATCCCAGTTTCATTGATAGTATCTTAGCAATTGAGAGTAACTGTAATAAGGAAGGGGACTGACTAGTAACACAGTAGTAACTGTAATAAGTAAGGGGACTGGGTAATAACAAAGTAGTAATTGTAATAAGGAAGGGGAATGAGTAGTAACACAGTAGTAACTGTAATAAGGAAGGGGACTAAGTAGTAACACAGTCTTAACTGTAATAAGGAAGGGGACTGAGTAGTAACACAGCCTTAACTGTAATAAGGAAGGGGACTGAGTAGTAACACAGTAGTAACTGTAATAAGGAGGGGGACTGAGTAGTAACACAGTAGTAACTGTAATAAGGAGGGGGACTGAGTAGTAACACAGTAGATGACAGACAGCATATGATGTGACACCTCCCTGTCGACATGTCAACCCCAGAGTGCTATCGGCCAGTATCAAACCCTAACACGAGTTATCGGGGACCGAAACAGCTCCAGTCTTTTGTGTCCCTGTTCCTGCAGATAAAAAGAAAGAGCATCTTGGCTGAAATAAACACATAAATATGCATTCATCTGTTCTGGTCGGCTGAATCTGAGAAACTGTCATGCGTCAAATGTAAAGGTCACGAGTTGCTCTGCTTGCTGTAAGGGGAAATATACTGGAGACAGTGAACGTGGAGGATGGATTTGAATAAACTATGCACAGATTACCAGGCAGTAACCTTCAGGGGTTAAATCTTCTCTGCAACCCACCTCGGTTGCGTTGGGAATTCAATTTGGAGCATTGGGAATATATTACATCCTCCACTTCAACGTGCATCATTTCATATACGTCATGCGTTGTTTATTATGATCAGATTTACCTGGATGGAAGTGTACACAGTGGGAGTTTGCGTGGGAGTGTATTCAGTCTTGTCCTTTGCCTACACGATGATTGTCACTTTTGATTTAATGCGATGGACCATATATTTTGTGAGATGTTTAGTTAGTAATATTCCGGGTTTACGTCCAATGCATGTGACAGGTTCTTTAGATGAGACGGGACACAAAAGAGTTCCACGTTACCAAGGTGCGCTGATAGCGGTCGTTGCCCCAAACCTCTTGGACATTGTGGCACCAGAGCCGCGTTCAGGTGCAGAGGTCTTCCAGGCAGGCAGGGGTGACCTTGGTGTTGCCCGTGTGGCATGGTGGCACCAGTCTCTGGGATCTGCAGACAGCCGTGCATGGTGAACAGAGGGTACGGCAGCCCTGGGCATATGCCACCTGGCGGGCCCAGCCTTCAGCCGAGGAGATGTGGGCAGGAGCCAGCCAGGTCACGGAAGAGCGTGTCATCCCCCAAGACTGTCATCCCCCCATCGCCCCTTCCAAGGCGCTGTTAACACGTGCCGATTAAACCGAGAGATATCACAACCAATTAAAAGCAATAGAGTTTAGCACTTATTGGATTACTGTGGCAGAGATTGATGCTGAATGCACGGGTGCGTGTCTGTGTGTGTTTAAATGAATGTGCGTGTCTGTGTTTGTGTGAATCTGTGTGTGTTTAAATGAATGTGCGTGTCTGTGTTTGTGTGAATCTGTGTGTGTTTAAATGAATGTGCGTGTCTGTGTTTGTGTGAATCTGTGTGTGTTTAAATGAATGCGCGTGTCTGTGTTTGTGTGAATCTGTGTGTGTTTAAATGAATGCGCGTGTCTGTGTGTGTTTAAATGAATGCGCGTGTGCGTGTGGGTGTTTGTGTGAGTCTGTGTGCGTGTAAATGAATGCACGTGTGGGTGTTTGTGTGAATCTGTGTGTGTGTGTGTAAATGAATGCACGTGTGTGTGTGAATGTTTGTGTGAATCTGTGTGTGTTTAAATGAATGCGCGTGTGCGTGTGGGTGTTTGTGTGAGTCTGTGTGCGTGTAAATGAATGCGCGTGTGGGTGTGTCTGTGTGTGTGTAAATGAATGCACGTGTGTGTGTGGGTGTTTGTGTGAATCTGTGTGTGTAAATGAATGTGCGTGTGGGTGCTTGTGTGAATCTGTGTGTGTAAATAAAATGTGCATGTGGGTGTTTGTGTGAATCTGTGTGTGTGTAAATGAATGCACACGTGCGTGTGGGTGTTTGTGTGAATCTGCTTGTGTGTAAATGAAATGCGTGTATGCGTGTGGGTGTTTGTGTGAATCTGTGTGTGTGTAAATGAATGCCTGTGTGCGTGTCTGTGTTTGTGTGAATCTGTGTGTGTGTAAATGAATGGGCGAGTGAGTCAGAGACGTTGTTGTCAGTATCATTCATTGTTCCAAAAATAGTAGCCCTGAACGCGTTACTGTTTATTTTGTATTTCACTGCGGCTAATTTGATTAATGAAGTTGAAAAAAATATAGTCAAGTAATGTAGCTGTGGTGTTATTTTCCAGTCTATTGTTCTGAATATAGATGTACAAATATTTGTTCTTGGCAGTAGCGATAGGCTGGAAATTTGAAACGCTGCTTGTAATGTAACAAATGAGTGTGGGCAAGAAATGCGTTCAAACAGAAACTGTACCAAAAATCCCCTAAAATTTTAAAAGTAGCACATGCCTTTGAGCTCTGGGTTGAGCCAGTTATTTATAAACTAAAAATCAGTCACGGACCTCGATGAGTCATTGGTTCTGTTGAACTGACATCGCAGCTCGTATTTATCTTTAAAATCCAAAACAAATCCCCAAATGGTTCATTTAACTTGGCCAGTACACTATATGACCCGCAGAGACTACAGGTGTGTCAGACATGAATAAATCAGTACTGACCGAGAAAAAAATCAAATAAACTCTGTGAACCGAATGAATTACTGGTGTGTGTGTGACAGGGAAGCATCCCTACAACCCTCTGTTTTACAAAGACAATCGTTGAGAGGAAAATTGGAAGTAGGTAATAGCCAGCGCTCAATCACCCCATTTAGCTTGATTATACAATGCTCCCACTGCCATCAGAAAAGCAGATAAGAGGGCGAAATTTGTACCATAACAAAATTAGCGGGGAAAGAAAATGACTATTTGGACTCAGTACAGTAATAACATGATAAATTATGGCACATTTTCTTCAGGGGACATTGCTGGAGGAAATGTAGTAAAACGCCCATGGGAAATGCTAGTCATCAATCAGCACGTTGGAGCCGGCTATTGTGGTGGCCCTGAGGACCCACGGAGCAGCAGAGCAGCCAGCATCTTCATAGTGACACAGAGCTCCAAGGCCCCACGAGGCTGCCTGAGCAGTCGCCTGCTAAGAAAACAGAGCAGGGGAGGGATCAAAGTTTGTTTTCTCCCCCCCCTCCAAACCCACCCGATGCCTTTCTAGGTCATTATTTATTATCCCCTGTGCGGCTCGGTGAAATATCAACGTCCTTGGCTGCTGCCTTCCCCAATTGACAGATCTCATTATAAGATAAATGTGACAAAGATAGCTCATAATGCTTGAGAGAAATGTAAAACCATTAGCAGGTCATTGTCATACTTCTAATGTGTCCTTTTAAGCAGCTTAGTGAACTGGTGGTGAAGTGTGATACAGGGATTAACCTATGAGGAGGGAGTTCTGCTGAGGAGTTGAGCTGGCATTGATGAAATTTGGACAGGCGGGCTGGCTGTGTCTGTTACCAAGGCTCCACGGAGCGGGATGGAGCCTGGTTCTCACTTTCACCAAGGACAGGGGGGGGTTCAGCCACAGGCTTACTGTGTGACCAAATTCCTCCGCAGTGCAGAAGACATCATATGCCCTTATAAACTAAGCTGCCCGGTAATCCTTCTCTTTTAATTTGAATTGCATTTTTCTCTTGAATGTAGCTTGAATTTGAGATTTAATGAAATAGTCTTGTGTCATCAGTGCTACAAATTTTAGCCAAAGTAGGATTGCTGTGTCAACATGCTGAGTATGCCTGTAGTTTAAAGTAATCTAATACCCTTTGTAGCTTATGTATGGATATTGAAAAGCACTTGTATAGCGCTGTCCACGGATGTTTTGCCACAATATGCAAATAACAAGCTGATAGAGCAAATGAATGAATGCTAGAAGGTTGACTGAACTAATGATGACAAAAATGTCACATTTGAGTCGTTGAAATTACTTTACAAATCAAAACAAAGGAATGTGCACAATTTACGAAAAGGTTATTTATGGAGTCTTTGTTTAATTTAAACAGACAGTGAAATGTTCTGCAGTCATTAATACTCATCACTTATTGTTCAGTTTTTGGGTGACTGTGGTTTAAATGGATTCACTGATCAATTATCCCACCCCATCAATCATTCTATTAACTGGGAGTATTCCATTAACATCACATTAATACGTGTTAGTCATCATCACACAGGAAATAAAAGTGTTGAGAGGATCCATTCATGCACTGCTAATGCTACTAAGCATTTTAAATGTGTCTGGGCAATTGTTGTGTTTTCCTACTAAAATGAAGAGTGATACATTCAGTTTGTTCATATGGGGAATTTATAACTTTATGTAATGGAAAAACTTTATGTAATGGAAAGGGTTCAAATTGTAAAGGTATTCCCTAGCAAAAGCTTGTGTCATATAATATAATATGATCATATAACTGTATTTCTGATTACTCTCATTCAAACAGCAGAGGCCTGCCCATAAAGGGGTTAACGGGCGGAGCCCCAACTCAAGAATTATGAATTAAGTTTACATTTTACTGTTGAAAAAATGTTGAAAAAGCTTTACCTGCTACTCTGTCAGTAGAAGCTCTGGGCGTTGGGCAAAGCGACAGGGCTGGGACTGCATAATTTAATTGCTTGCCACTTTGGGGATGGCTGCACCAATGAGAAACTAGGGATTTCATCACATGATCTTCACAGCACGGTGTAAATAGATCACTTTGGGATGTGGAAATGAACAACCGGGTCTCTATGTATTCATGAAGACCTGTTATTTGTGCATTTTATTGCGTGCACAACCCTCCCAAAATTACGTGGTACAGTTTCCTGACAAATACTCCCCACGGTGCCTGAGGTCTGAAGACGATGTATCGCTCAGTGTGTATTGGAGTGGAATGAGCGGTGATGTAAGAAAGACTGGTCCTGCTACATATTAATAAACATACATATCAATTTGTTGTCATTGCTAGCCAGGGCCAGCCCTAGCCTTCTGGGGGCCCTAAGCAAAATTTGATTTTGGGGCCCTCTCTCCCCTAGTAATCGGGCTCACTAGCAGTCTGGGGCCCCCTGGCAGTCGGGGGCCCTAAGCGGGCGCTTATGTTGCTTATGCTTAGGGCCGGCCCTGTTGGTAGCCACTGCTGAGATTGCATCCTGGCTGTAGCTAACTAGCATGGGTAACTCTGCAACAATGTTGGACAAGGGATTGTTAGGTTAGTCTTTTAATAACCTTCAAATGTTTATGATTACTTATGGTTAGACGAGACATCTCTCTCTAATTTCTTCAAACAAGTTGATTGCATTTCCATCCCTGGTTGGCTAGTTATTGTTCTATCCATCTAGTTCTATGTTTTGTCGACATGTCGTATCATTGTTCTTTCTGTACAGTACAGTCCGTTCTGAATTTCAGATGGATCCTGCCAGAAAAGGGTCTGGCACCTCTCAAATTTGGCTCAGTTTGTTCAGGTGCCTATTTTGTATAGATCCAGTACCTGTCGGGCATTATTTGTCTTTTTCCATCACTGAGTGCACTTTGCATTTTAGACATTCTTTGTATTTTCTAATGTTTGCGCTTCTGATGCGCTTCATTCACGAAGGTTCATTTCTGATGCGCTTCATTCACGAAGGTTCACTTCTGATGCGCTTCATTCACGAAGGTTCATTTCTGATGCGCTTCATTCACGAAGGTTCACTTCTGATGCGCTTCATTCACGAAGGTTCACTTCTGATGCGCTTCATTCACGAAGGTTCACTTCTGATGCGCTTCATTCACGAAGGTTCACTTCTGATGCGCTTCATTCACGAAGGTTCACTTCTGATGCGCTTCATTCACGAAGGTTCACTTTCGTCGCTGGGTTACACTACCGTGAAAAGATTTGCTCTGGGACCTCTGGAGTGCAGCAATAGCAAGCAAGCAAGTTTATTTATATAGCACAATTCATACATAGAAGCAATTCAATGTGCTTTACAAAGAAAAAGAGAAATATAAAAATACAATAGAGTAAAAACAAATACTAGAATAAAAACAATAAACAACAATAAACATTGTTGAGGTGTATGTCATTATGTCGTGAGCTAAACTTACGCTTGTCGATGCCAGTATTATTTATTCATGCATTGCTAGCTATACATACTATTTATTACAGCAATTATTTATAGCTTGAAGGTGGCAATATCCATCTCTGTTGATATAAAAATTGTCACCATTTGGCCCCGCCCCTTGCACACAGCCAATCAGGAGCCGACACTGGATTGAAATCTTTAATGTCAACTCGGTTAAGAGGACCTGCTGTACCTTTGCACAATCCTGCTTTTTTAATTTCATGGCTCAGCAGGAATAATCAAAACCCCTTTGATTTCATGTTCATGTGACATTGATCTAAAAGCGAGGAGCAATCAATGCAATGTCCGTCAGAATCCAACACGTTTTAGTGAACATTGAATAAAACATTTTCCATCCTCCCACCATTTCTTCCGCCTCCTCAGTTATTTACTGCGCAGATGGAAAGAGGAAAGGCCTTGTAGGGAAGATGGATTTAAAAAATTAACACCCAAGATGCTAATTTTGATTTGTGTAA
Organism: Esox masquinongy; assembly: GCA_016801175.1. Taxonomy (NCBI): domain Eukaryota; kingdom Metazoa; phylum Chordata; class Actinopteri; order Esociformes; family Esocidae; genus Esox; species Esox masquinongy. The sequence goes on along the minus strand of JACXGI010013010.1, from coordinate 13,962 downwards.
TTACACCTGATCTTAATCAGTTTTCTCCCCTGTGCTTGTCTGAATCCTGCTGAGTTTCTATGGGAGAACTATTGTGTGTTCAAGTCTGTTGTGTACTGATATGGTTGTGTGTTCAAGTCTGTTGTGTACTGATATGGTTGTGTGTTCATGTCTGTTGTGTACTGATATGGTTGTGTGTTCATGTCTGTTGTGAAATTATATGGTTGTGTGTTCATGTCTGTTGTGTACTGATATGGTTGTGTGTTCATGTCTGTTGTGTACTGATATGGTTGTGTGTTCGTGTCTGTTGTGTACTGATATGGTTGTGTGTTCATGTCTGTTGTGTACTGATATGGTTGTGTGTTCATGTCTGTTGTGGACTGATATGGTTGTGTGTTCATGTCTGTTGTGTACTGATATGGTTGTGTGTTCATGTCTGTTGTGTACTGATATGGTTGTGTGTTCATGTCTGTTGTGAATTGATATGGTTGTGTGTTCAAGTCTGTTGTGAATTGATATGGTTGTGTGTTCAAGTCTGTTGTGAATTGATATGGTTGTGTGTTCAAGTCTGTTGTGAATTGATATGGTTGTGTGTTCAAGTCTGTTGTGAATTGATATGGTCTTGTGTTCTAGTCTGTTGTGAATTGATGTGGTCTTGTGTTCTAGTCGGTTTTGAATTGATATGGTTTTGTGTTCTAGTCTGTTGCAAGTTTTGGTCAAAGTTCCATTTCTGCAATTACTGCCATGCCCATTTAGGTGATCTGGTGATTTTAAAGGCCATATCATATGATTCATATCATTTTTTGCTCATCAAACCATTCAGTGACCCCTTGTGCCCTGTGGACCGGAGCATTGTTATCCTGGAGAGACCCAATAATAAACCCTCTATCAAAGTCACTTAGATCCTTTCCTCTTTCCATCTTGATCTGAAATCGATGTTAACTGGGCCTGCTCAGAATTTTATACATGCCACAGAGCATGATGAGATGTTAGTTGCTTAATTGTATCATGCAGTACACATGTATGGAAGCATCTGTATTATTCATGTTCCTCCAATCATTTATTCAAGTTTTTCCTTTAATCTGTCACCCGTCTGTATAAGCTGCATATGGCCCATGCAACGACTAGAAAGTCAAATAAATCTCAGAAATTGAACTTTGGCAAAAACAACTGTCTGGATGCTTCAACATTAAAAGTAAGTGAAAAATCAGGTCTAACATGGTAACCAAATCATCCCTTTAAACCTAATTTGACAATTCTTTTATATTAGTTTTGGGAAAGAAATTAGTAAAAAAAATGTTATCTATTAAACCATGCAACTTTAATAGATACCCACAAATAAGTCGTACAACATCACCTGATAGTTTGGCCATTTTCCAGCTGTTTCCATGTCGTTGCTTACAGCTAAACAGGGTCCAAACCAACCTTCCATACTACAGGTACGATAACAAAGGATCCATATCCGGAAGCATTAAACTATTGCCTTGGGAATTTGATCGCTAGTAGGAGTGATTGCTGGTAAGTGACACATTCCCTTGTGTCTTTGTATCTCGCAGGCGATGTATTCATCGTGACCGTCACACACACACACACACACACACACCAAAATCCCAAACAAACCCACATGCACGCACTGGATGGCATTTTAGAGCAGCACTGCACCAAAACACTGCAGAGGTAGATGTGGCAGTAGTGGAATGGGAGTATTAACTCGGTTCTAAAAGGGGTCATGTGTTCTGGGGTGGGTAATTATAGCGTACGCTTAATTACATTAAGAACCTCTAGTTTGTCTTTTCATATTATCTCTGCGCAAAACAGAGAGATTTGATTATGTTAATAAGCAGCTTTTCATACGTCCTGGTAATGGAGGCCCGGTTCAAAGTCATTAGCGCTGTGAGAAATCTCCGATGGAGAAACCCGGTGCTCTTGAACGCGTCCCGTGCCGGAAAAGTGTATATTGTTTAATGGTATTGATCAAGGTTTAGTGAGCTCCAGGGGTTTCTCTCATTACAGCGTCTTATTCATGCTATCTTGGGTAATGATGCCCACGAAGCAATTACTGCCATGCCCGTTTAGGTGATCTACCAGACAAGTCATATTGTGGTGGTGGGATGGACAATGGAGGGACAATGCTGTAAGCTGTTCACTACTGTTATCTCTCAGTGGATGGCCGTAGAAACATGTCAAGATGTTCCAGCCTTAGCCACGTGGTCAATGTCACGCTACTAAGTGGCCAAGCCTGCACTTCTTATGTGTGACCTTTACGTAATAATGATGGGAATGCTGTCACTATGTTGTGTCTGCCATTTGTTCCTGGATTCGCTCCATACAGTGTTATTTTTCTCATATCATTTTGTTGTCGTTTCCCATGTATTCCACTGACACATGAACAGGACTTGCTGGTTATCCACCATTTTCATCCCTCCCTTTTAATTCTACGCAGGTAACTGGACTGAACAAGGTGATGGAGACGAGCAAACAAAGAGAAAAACAACAGGGCAACAGCCAAACACCCATGGTCTATCTTTGCTGCTCCCTGGCCTCTCTCTCTCCCGACAGTATCACAGGGAGCCAGGCTGCTCCGTCAAGTGCTTCACGATTCATTCTTCGTTACAAATCTGCAACAGCTGGAGTGCCGGGGAATGCATGTAAACTTTGTATATGTAATTTGGTGACAAGTCAGGCTTAATCAAGCTCCAGTGTGCCTGCCTGGTGTTAGCGCGGGAGAGAGAGCAGCATATGGGCTCTGAACAGGGAACTGGCAGTGTGTAGGGAGACTCGGCTCTGCTCAAGAGAATTAACATGCAGGCAGGAAGCAGACAGCATGCAAACCTGGTACTTCCTCCAGTTGCCAGTAACCGCTAACCTCACTTCCAGACAGACAGCAGAGAGCAAGCTAACCGCTAACCTCACTTCCATACAGGCACCTGACAGAAAGCTAACTGCTAACCTTTCAGACTGACTTCAAACTCACTGCTAAGCCTGGTGCTTTAATTAACTAGCCACACAGAAAAGTCAATTGGCTATATCTACTATCGCCCCCATAATCTTACGAATTGGTTAAAGTTTCATTTTAAATTCAAATATCTCTAACATATAAAATAATATGATGCCTACCTCAGTAAAAATGCACCAATCTACACAATATAAGTTACCTAGCTGGTGCCATATAAGTACAGGTGGACCAAAAAACAAAGAAAATGTTTAACTGAAATCCTAAAATCAATATGTCAAGTTAGTTATCCTTGTATTTAGTTATGTCGTATTTGTCTGTTTTTACCATAAAGATGGTGACACTACAATAATACACATTCATAATGGGCGCAGCCTATAGTATATCTCTTACTGTAAATACATTAATCCTAATGATGAACCATTAATCCTAAGGATGAACAATTAATCCTAATAATGAATAAAAAAGGGACAAGGATACCCCGTGATCAAATCTCAAGCATGAAAGAAGGACACAGGATGGATCTGCGCTCAATTTGGAGTTTCACTGTGACACTCCAAATTGAGCTCAGATCCATCCTGTGTCCTTCTTTCATGCTTGAGATTTGATAATCCTTTTCTCCAGAACTTGATTGACACACTTCCCAGTGCATGTCAGAGCAAAAACCTACTATGTAGCCATGAAGTCCAAAGAACATTCAGTAGATATTTGAGATTCCATTGTGAAATGGAAGAATTTTATTACTTCCTAAAGCTGGCGGTCCAGCCTAATTTACTAGGCAAGAAGGGCCTTGGTCAGGGAGGTGACCTATGGTGAAGCATGTTGTTGGGAACATCATGGAATAGGAATGTTTCTCTGCAGCATGAACTGGGTTACTGGTAAGCATTAAGGAAATGATGAACAGAGCAACAAAGAGACTTCCTTGAAGGAAACCCGATCCAGACAGCACAGGACCTCAGACTGAGGCAAAGATTGATCAGACAATGTTGGAGTACCTTCGGGACAAGTCTGTGAATGTCCTAAAGTAGGCCCCGCCTAAGCCTGGACTTGAACCACATTAAAGATCTATAAGGAGATATGAAGATTACAGTTTCACCAATGCTAACACCTTGCTTGTAGCATGGTTACCATTATTTAATGTTTATTCTAGCCTAAGCTAAGCAATAATTTCGCAGCCAGTTGCGTTACCATTAAAACATTTTCTAATAGTGGAATTACCAAACAATTTACATGATCTACATACATTTGAAATCTCCGCTGATAAATGTTTGCAAATAAACATCTCTAGACACATTTACTACCATATGCCTTTGCCTTTTATTGAAATAACCTACCTTATGCATTTGGTTGAAATAAATAAAGACAAAGTATTTGGTTTTGGCCAACGATCCATCAGAACAGCTAATCTTCAGTGGCCCCCACCTGAACCCCATTCTAACCACATTTCAGCCTGAACATCAAAGAACAATACCTTGACCAGCTTAGGTGTGATTCAGTGAGTTAAATGCCTGCCCAGCCAGCTCTCCAGATAAGAAGTTTGATATGTGTTTTATACAGTAGACTAACATAGCATTTACTGTCCTTGGTGCGTTAATCAAGAGCCCAATGTTAGGAGATGGTAGCACAATGTTAGGAATCTGAGATGTTCTACTTAGATTTACATGGGCTACAAATAGATCCTGCCAGTTGTTTTGGTGGGGTATAAAATATAAGCGTTGTGACACACCCTGGTCTGACTTGACAAAAGACAGTACATCCAATTATTCAATTCTAAGTCAATCACTGTCCATAGTAGACAATAAAACACAGTATGTCTTTAACATAATGCACTGCTTCTTAAACAGATAAGTGTGTATTTTGGGCCAAATTTCAACAGATTTCATAATTGTGATTAATCACTATTAACTACAGAAGATTATGCAATTGATCATGATTAAGTATTGTAATAGTTTCACAGCACTAATAATAATATAATAATATAATATACACTAGGAGGGTAGAAGCAGGGCTCTACTACACAGAGCAGCAACATACGAAGGTCCAGAACCGTTTTGTCAGTATAGAGAATCGCCCTCACTTTTTCCACCTCATGTCAAATAGCTGGAAGGTAATGTTGTGTACTGACCCTACACTGAGAGATGCACAGAGGCCACATGAAGCCCCTCACGCTGATAGGTGGCTAAAAGCTGCACTGCAGGGCAACTTAGGGGGCTAGAGATAATGACGGGGTCCCTGTCTGGGTCCGGGTCTGTCCAGCTGGTCCCACTCACCCCCACTCAGCTGCAGGGGAACAGATAGGGTTGCACACTCTTTGTTTACAGGGCAACTGGCTGATAGGTGGTGTCAAGGACAGTCAACATGACACAGCAAGGTCGTGATGCTAGGTTCAGAGGGAGATGGGCTGTGGTGCCTGTCTCCACTGCGTTTGTGTTTGCATAGATAACAACCTCAGACAAGACAAATAGACTGTCTAGATACGTTTGGCATCTGGTCGAATCTTCTGAAGGTTGTTTTCGACGTGAGGATGTTTCGAAGCACAACTCAATGTCATTCTGTGATTGGAGACTCCAATTGCTCTGCAAAGTTTACCATCTCATCATTGAAACAATACCCAGTTGTTTGTAAATTGAAGGTCTGTGGATAAAACTTTGCAACCTCTTCATATTGACCGATGTGCTTCCGCAGGGCACAAGGTTGTCACGATGGGAATGGTGTCATCAGCAATGCCCTCGGATGTACGCTTTCATAATCATCACAGAGCAAGGTAGTCATGGATACGCAGTGTTAATAAAATGGGACCTTTGGCAGAGGCCAACTCACAAAAGAAAGCATTCACCACTGGCCCTGGAACAACGAACAAAAGACACTTCAAAGAGCCGAGTACAAAACCATTATGCATAAAAAAAATCATCCTTCAACTTAAACCCCTTAACCAGAGAGCCAGGAAACGGGAGAGTAAGTTATTATGCGAATGTGTGTGTTTGTGTGAGCGGGAGAGAGAGTGTGCCTTTCTGTTGTCGTGATGCATTATACTTTCTCTTCAGGAACACATGGCAAGGTATTTACAGAGCCATCTGGTAAGACTGCGCTGCTAAATCCAGCTAGCTGACGTCCAAATGCTAAGGAAATGGATGCCGCTTATTTAAACAGGCCTGTCCAGGCCGCACACCTGTCAGTGTAGGAGGACCTGTGTGTGTGTATGGTGTTGTGTGTGTGTGTGTATGCTGTGTGTGTTTAAGAGGTTCATCACCCAGAAGGCATAGTCCGATGTGTTGCCGGGTGTTTGCACATGGGAATACTGGGAAATGCTTTGATTATGGAATCTTCCATTTGCATTGCTGTAGCCTACATATGTCTCAGTGTCTACTTCAAGAACTCTTTCTTTTTAGTTTTTCTTTTTCTGACTGTTATTAAAGTGCTGTAATATCGTATCTCTCGTTTTATCAGCTCCTCTACCCCTCACACCTGCGATATACTCTGTCTGGGATGAGCACCTGTCCATTCAATTTATTTTGCATTATGTAAATGTCCTCTAGCGTTATCCCCACACCCAAAGTGCATAATGATCCATAACTCTTTGTGGGATGTTTTGCATGTATTTGAACAGGCAGCCTGTGTGGCTCCACCGCTTAGCTAGAAATGCCTGATAACATTGGAATAAGATGCAAACCTCAGACCAACAAGGGCATAAATCTTCCTGCTTCTTCATGCATGTCAGACGACAGGTGCGTATTATGTCACAGCTACTACATGTTGGTCGAAGAGGACGGAGGTCACAGAGATGAAAGAGTCGGATTAAACCTGGGTAGTGGTGCCCAAGAAACAGACACAATTCATTGTAACACAAAATTAACAATATTTCAGGTGTTTTAGTTAAATTATTGTCTTTAAAAGTGTACATTTGTTTACCAGGGTGGATAAAACTTTCTGCGAATGAAGCTTCAGGGCAGGCTCTGACCTCTAGACAGAAGCTTTGTTGTTTTGCACCACATCTGTCCATGTCTAACTGACAAAAATAAAGGTCAGAGTTGGGGGCAACTGATTGGTCATAAATCAACATGGAAACCCGGGACTTGGTGTCCTTACCGTCCTTACCGTCCAGGGCCTTGGCCTACATTCAGCAGGAAGATGAAATTATGTCAGACTAAGACACCTCTCCACTGGTTTATAGGTTGATGTTAGGACCTACATTGCATGGAGTGTTTACAATGAGATTGTCACCTTTGATATGTTGTTATTCCACCAAAATCCACAGCAATTTCTCTTTCATAAATACAATATCAATACATTTACAGTTGTCTCTTCGCAAACAGCATGGTGAACTTAAATAAAATAAATTAAACAACAGCATGGTGAACTTAGATAAAATAAATAAAAACACACTGTGGTGAACTAAGGTAAAATAAATATAACAAAGAGTATGGTGACCCTAGATAATAAAATAAACAAAACAATTAGTATGTTGACTTAGATAAAATAAACAAAACAAACATTATGGTGAACTTGGATAAAATAAACAAAACAAACAGTATGGTGAACTTGGATAAAATAAA